>JASPKP010003961.1:0-2500 GCA_030674155.1 Stramonita haemastoma | reverse complement strand
AACAAACAATTCCAAACTTTGAAGGTGTTTTCCTGTATTAGTTTAAAAATTTAAAAAAAAGATACATATTTACAATTATTTACTTCATCTTGTACTTGTTCAAGACAGGTAAACAGCAACTCCTACAAATTCATATAAAAGTTGTAGCTTCTTTTCCATAATATGGCAAGTTTTATGTGGACTACTAAGCAGCATTAAACAATTAAAAGGGATTGAATTGTTTAAGATAGTCTGTGAAGGGGAAGTAATATTGACATGAAATAGCCACACAGCATGTGTGAGTGTGTGTGTGTGTGTGTGTGTGTGTGTGTGTGTGTGTGTGTGTGTGTGTGTGTGTGTGTGTGTGTGTGTGTGTGTGCGTGTGTGTGTGTGCGTGCGTGCGTGCGTGCATGCATGTGTGTGTGTGAAAATCATGATATTTTGCAAAAAAGATCTTGCAGCATGTTTATATATGTTGGAAAAACTTTGGAAGTTGTTAACCATTTTAAACATTTAGGAACTATTTTCAGTAAGAGTGGCAGTTTTGCAAAATATAAGGAAAATGCTTAATCAAGCTACTAAAGTCATGTTTAGTCTGATAAGGACTGCATGGCAAAAAGAACTACTTATGCATGTGACACTTGATTTCTTCGATAAAATTGTTTTACCCATTTTGTTGTATAGGTGTGAAATTTCGGGTTATGAAAATATAGTAATAATTTAAAAGTTCCTATTAAATTTTTGAAAATGTATTTTTTGTTTAAAGCGCATGATGTCAAATTCGTTAGTATATGGTGTAGGAGGCATAAAATCCTTGTCTATTTCTATTCCAATGGTATGTTTCTGGATGCAGGTGCTTGACTTTCATCCTGGAAAGCTATCGTTACATGTTACCAGAGGATGAAAGATTTACATGAAAATCTCTGATTCAATCAACATGGCTAAATAAGATACAGAACATTTTAGTGCAAAGCAGATTTTGACTTTGTTGGAGAGACAGTTTTGTTCAACTATCAATTCTACTAGTTCATGTAATTATCAAAACCTTCTCAATAGAAAAGTTTGTTAATGAATGGAGAGCTGAGCTGTGGGATAATAGTAGATGCAGTTAGTACAAAAACTATAAAACCAATTTCAGTATGGAAAAATATATAACTTGTTTGCCAGATGTATATGTTTTCAATCTTACGAAATTTAGTTGCAGTTGTCACAAGCTTTCTATTGAGATTAGATGTTTTCATAACATACCACGGGAAGAAAGTGTATGTTTAAAATGCAGTATGTCTGTTTTAGGGAAGAAATTTATTTTTTTTATCATGGAATGTTTCCTACTTTAAACATATATGACAAGATTTTATTCCTCAACATTTTCCTCAACCCATGTCCAGTTCTGAATTTTGCAGTCTGTGGAAAGTAAATCTTGGAAAGTTCTCCTGTCTCCCTCAAAGCTCATAACATTTGAAGGTTTTTCTTGAAATTTTATTTTGTTGTCTTTCACAAGTGTAGATTGTGTCTTTTACAGAAATTGATATACTTTAAAATGTCTGGAGTCTGTAATATTGTTTGCTTATCATGTTGCTTTTCAGTTCCTGTTAGTATTGATAATACTAGTATCAGTACTGTTGAATTTGTTTGTTATCTTCCATGCCCCAAAAGAGGTAAAAGGAATTAAATCTTGAATCTTTGTGTGTGTATGTGTGTGTGTGTGTGTGTGTGTGTGTGTGTGTGTGTGTGTGTGTGTGTGTGTGTGTGTGTGTGTGTGTTTCTCTTTCTCTATTTCTGGTCCATTGGTCTGGAATAACACCCCCCCCACCCCCCCTCTCTCTCTCTCTCTCTCACTTCACTAAAAGCCTACTTATGACAGTTTTCAATCCAGTCTCAAGATATACTTATTTCAAACATAAAATTTTCCCCTCCTGTTTCATTTATCTAACCCTGCATTGCCCCCCATATAAAAAATGTAAGTTGTTTTACCCGTGCTAATTTATGCTGCATGTATTTAGAACTTCTGACACATTATATTTATGTGATAAAACGTTTATTTTTTTAAGGCAATATTACCCCCCTTCAAAGGCTGTCATAACAGTTATGTTCCTTTTTATTGTTTCGAGTTACTCAGAAGTCCAGAGGAAAATCTGTATCTAATGTAAATGAAGCAGCAATCTTTTTTTAATAAAATTGTAAACTGTGCTGTTTTACCTTTTTCAAATGGACACGGTGATAAGAAATGTTTAAGATTAAACTTTTTCTTTCAATTTCTGAGCAGACATGGGAAAAGAACCTTTTAAAGTGTGGAATTGTTAGTGTAGTACTATGCTGCAAAACTATGAAGGCAACAACCTAAGCTTAGAATTAGGAATGGCAGATCTCTATGGGGATCGCCCCATAACTTCTAATCCTCCGAGCTTTGGAGATGTGTTGTCTATTTTCCCATGTTTGTGCTTAGGAGAGAGGGATAGGTGGGGGGAGGAGTGGGGAGGGGGGGAGGGGAGAGGGAGAAGTGGGGGAGGAGAAGGAGGAT
>JASPKP010003960.1:7500-10000 GCA_030674155.1 Stramonita haemastoma | reverse complement strand
TCATCATTGTTAACAACGTTAGTAGAGACGTTTATGAAATGATTGTTGAGTTGTTCAGCAGTAACATCTTTGATTACATTTGATTTGGAAGATGATTGTTTATTTGTTATTTGATTTATGGCCCTCCAAATAGTTTTTGAGTTTTGTTTGGAAGACAGTAAATCTTGGAAATATTTCTTTTTTTCTTGACGTTTCTGTGAGTTTATGGCGTTTCGTAATCTATTTGACTCTTCATGATATTTATGTTTTTTTAATAAATCTCTAAGATAACATGCTTCTTCTAGTTCTTTTGTAATCCAAGGCGGTTTGGGGACATGTTTGACCCTTATGGTTTTAAGTGGAGCATGTTTGTTGTAGATTTCAGTGAAGGTTTTTATCCAGAATTCAATGGCCCTGTCTGGATCAGTAATGTTTAATGTTTCTGAGAGCATAGAGTTACTTAGATCAAGAAGGAAAAGCTGTTCATTAAATTTTGCAAAAGAACGATATGTTATGGTTTTATGTCCAGGTTTGGGAATTTTTGCTCCTTTTTTTGACCATGTAGTACAGACTGGGTAGTGATCGCTGCAGTTATAGACAGGGACACATGTTTCTATGATGTTTTTGGGATTTGATACGTAGATGTGATCAATTATTGTGCTTGAATTTGGTGTGACTCTCGTGGGTAAACTAACTAGTTGGTGAAGGTTGAATGAATTAGTAATTTGCGTCCATATATTATTTACTTTTGTTAAATCAATATTAAAATCACCTAGTAGTATTACTTCCCTGGATTCTAATAGAACTACATTCATCATTTCGTCAAACTTGTCTATCCAATTTTTTTCTTTCTGCTGGATTCCTATAGCAGAATCCCATTGCAATAGGTGGTGAACCTTTCATGGAGATTTCAAACCAGACAGATTCTACATCACAATGTTCAAGATGAATGAGACGCTTGAATGTTATAGATTCACTAATGTATATGATGATTCCTGTTTCTTTTTGCCTTTGTGGATCCTTTCGTATGATTTTATATCCTGGGATATATAAATCAGTGTCTACTATGTGTTTCGAGAGTCTTGATTCAGATAGCCCTAGTATGTGAAATGGTTTGCCATGGTTTCTAATAAGTGTTGATATGTCTTCAATTTTATTGACTGCATGATTTATATTTAAGTGACAAATTCGTAGGCCTTCCTTAGAGGGCCACGTGTTGTGTCTTGAATGCATCAGTTGTGTTGGTTTTTGCTGGAGATGTGATAATGTGTCCTAAGACAAGAAAAGGTGAAAATCAATTAGAGATGAATAGGAATAAAGGGTAGTGGGCACTCGATAGGGGTAAGGATGAAAGTAAGAAAAAAAGTGAAAAAACTAGACTGATTTTAGTTGCTCGATGTGATAATGTGTGTAAAAAACTGGAAGGTGACAATCAATGAGAGATAATTAGGAATAAAGGGGAGTGGGCACTCAATAGGAGGAAGGATGAAATGTAGGAAAGAAAGGGGGAAAAAGAAAAAAGACTGCTTTCAAATTGCTCAGAAAAATACACCAACAGTGTATATAAATATAGATCTATAACCCAATCCAACCAACAACAATGTAATGTAGCAACAGGAAGGGTGAAAAATCTATTTTATATGGAATAAAGGGGATGTGAGTGGGGCACTCAATTAGGGGTATGATGTAATGTAAGAAGAAAAAAAAAAATTTCAATAGTTACTCAGAGACACACAGACACAATCAAACTAACAACAATATAAAATGGCCAATATAAGAGACAAAAACAAACAAAACAAGACAAGAGAGAGAGAGAGAGAGAGAGAGAGAGAGAGAGAGAGAGAGAGAGAAGGGGGGAGAGAGTTTGTTTCCCTTTATTGACATCCCAATCCTAAATAATCAACTATTGCCAACACACTGAATCGCCCCAAAGCTTGCACAGTTGGTGAAAATGTAGCCTGCTAGATGCTACACTCCTGTATTAGCTTGCTGGTCATGTAGTATTTTGCATAGAGTGCTCGTCGGAAAATTTCTCGCGATTTTCACGTATGTTCTTTTTAAAGTATGAAAAAATGCACTGTGTACTTGTTTTGGGGGGATTGGGGGCATAGAGCAATACCAGGTAGTCACGAAAAAGTTGAAAATGATCATCAAATGAGGATTGCTTGTGTTCCTACAGTGTGGACCCCGCCGCGCATGCATTTTCGGTTAGGAAGCTAGCAGACGATAAAAGACTGAGGCGATAGGCCTACAGCGTTTGCTGGGGGAAAAATGAATTCAAACCTACCATTTTATTTCAAAATGACATGAGTTTTGAGTCAGAGGCTAGTCTTTCACGAAAAGTGGTTTTTAGTTCTGCGGATGCCTTAGTACGTACGTGCAGTATGAACATAAGAGTTCTATAGAAAAACAGAAGGAAAAGTGCCAGAACCTAAAGCAGGAGTGTAGCCATAAGAGGTAGGAAGGACGGACACGCAGAGTAATCGCCCTTAGGTTCCCTTCTCCAGTCTCGGAGGCAGGA
>JASPKP010003960.1:0-2500 GCA_030674155.1 Stramonita haemastoma | reverse complement strand
AGAAGCCGAAACTTTTTGGATTTTTTGCTCCTCCCGGAGTCTGACGGTCTGTTCGGCACGACGTCCGCCTTCATTGTCACGCGGACACGCTCACAAACACATCTCAAAACTCATCCACAAGCTGTCCAAAAATCCAAAGTCCAGGCACATGAAGATTTTGAAGAAATTACGTCACCGTTTTTGTGAATTCCATGACGGGAAAATGTCGGCCATTTGAAGATCTACCTGTTGACAAAGTGTGTTGCGTTTTGTGCCTTCTCATATACATAAATATATAGATATATAGATATATGTATATTATATATACATGTAGGATATATATATATATATATATATATATATATATATATATATATATATATATATATATATATATATATATATATATATATATATTCTAATCTACTGACATAAGAGGATGACAATACTAGCCTCAGAAATAGTCCTGATAAAAATTCACCACACCTGCATCAAACTCTGTCCATGCTAAAAGATGTCTTGGGATGGGGAATCTGAACAGCAACAAACTAGCATACAGACTGGAATACATATATATAATCAGATAGATAGATAGGTATATAGACAGTTAGATAAGTAGATAGATAGATAGAGGAACAGATAAACGAAAGACTTAGATAAATGAATAGATGAATGGAAAGATTTACCCCGATTCTTCCACAGTTATAAAAAAAACAACTAAATTAACAGAAACACCGCTTTCAAAAAGTCAGCGTATGTGAAGATCTCTCAACGCCTCTTTCCCTCTAGATCCCAATTATTAAAATATATTTTTTTTAAACCAACACCAGGAGTTCTGTACTGTAGCCTGGGTTCGAATCCTGGTATAGGCAGAAAGATTTAGGCAGTAGCGGCAGAAAGACATCCAGATCTGATGGTGTGAATGTGGCCTAGTTCCCTCCTCTCCCCCATTGTCAACAGTCATGATGTGGATGTGGCCTAGTCCTCCTCCCCTACAGTGTCTGAAGTCATGATGTGGATGTGCCCTGAGGTTAACACCAGTACTGACTCCACTGCTCTGAATATTCTTCGGATGAGACACAAAAAAACAACTACAAAACAACATAAAAAAAACCCTGATATTCCATGTGCAAATGCACGCAGAATATCTTGCGCACACGTTAAAACCCGTGCCACTTTTGAAAGAGTAGGCCTTTCATGCCAGTGGGAACGGATGAGATTTTTTTTTAAACGCAAGCACACTTGTGTCGTGTTTAGACATCATTCCCGATGTCGGAATGCGGCTAACTTACTGGTGAGTGAAAGCAATCGCATACGTTAAAACTTCACCACTGGAACGAAAACAACAATAAACAACAACAAAACCACGGATAAATCTCTGCTGTTTCTTCTGTCCAGCCCAGCTCTGTCAGCACAATGTCACAAATCTCTCCGAGCCCTCGCTTCATGGAGCAAGTCTTCACAGGCACTACCTGGCACTGTCTGTGTGTTAGTGCAAGGCATAAGATTAGGGAAGGGGGCAGTGTGTGTGTGTGTGTGTGTGTGTGTGTGTGTGTGTGTGTGTGTGTGTGTGTGTGTGTGTGTGTGTGTGTGTGTGTGTGTGTGTGTGTGTACTGTGTGTGTGTGTGTGTGTGTGTGTACTGTGTGTGTACTGTGTGTGTGTGTGTGTGTGTGTGTGTGTGGTGTGTGTGTGTGTGTGTGTGTGCGTGTGTATGTGTGTGTGTTGGGGGAGGGGGTGTTACAGAAGAGGAGAGGGGGTGGCAGGGTGTTCCAGCAGTGCATTGACCCGTGGCTATTTGCCACTGACAAAACGTGATGATCATGTTGCTGATTATGTCTGATTGTTGCACTTTGTTATGATCATTCAAACTGATTACAATTATCTGATTACAGAAGCCATGCTGCGGTATCTTTTGTTGGGCTGTACTATCGGCAATGACATCAGAGAGAGAGAGAGAGAGAGAGAGAGAGAGAGAGAGAGGAGAGAGAGAGAGAGAGAGAGAGAGAGAGAGAGAGAGAGAGAGAGAGAGAGACAGACAGACAGACAGACAGACAGACAGACAGACAGACAGACAGACAGACAGACAGAGACAGAGACAGAGAGAGACAGAGACAGAGAGAGAGAGAAAGAGAGAGAGAGATATTGATTTGATTATTCTTTTATATCGAGGATATATATATATATATATATATATATATATATATATATATATATATATATATATATATATATATATGAGAGACAGACAGACAGACAGACAGACAGACAGACAGACAGACAGACAGACAGACAGACAGACAGATTGACAGACTGAAAGGGGCAGGGGTTGGGGGGGGGGGGGGGGGTAGTTAACGTATGGAATTTGAATGGTTGTTCAAATGCTTGCCGTCAAAATTTCTTGACTAAATGCACATCAAGAGTAGGACTGAAAAATGATGAATTTTGTATTCGCTGGAATATGTCGTACATTCTGCAGGTTCCTTTCCCCTGCACTAGGCTGCAGGTTTTCAACACCATAAA
>JASPKP010003959.1:17500-18610 GCA_030674155.1 Stramonita haemastoma | reverse complement strand
AAAACAACAACAAAACAACAACACCAAAACAAAAAACAAACAACAAAACCAAAAAAAACCCCAAAACCCAAAACCCCCAACCCCACCAACACCCCACCACCAAAACAAAAACCCAAAAAACACACCTCACACACAACAAAAACACACAACACAAACAACACACACAACAAAAACAACAAAACCACCCCATTTTAACAAAACACAACAAAAAACAAAACAACCAACACAACAAAAAAACAAAACAACAATTCAAAAACCAACTCCCCACGCCCCCCCCCCCCCCTTAACCCACACACAACCCCACACCCCAAACACACAACACACACCACACACCCCCAACACACCACACACACACACACAAAACCCCACCCCCCCAAAGTTATTTTCCTCAAGGGGGTCAGATAAAGTTGTCTGGTTAGGTTTGTCAGTGTTATTATTTTTTTTTTCAAGCCAATGAAGTGGAACTCTCCCTCTCTTTTGGCCCCTTCCCGGGCCCCTTTATACAAAAAAAAAGCAACGGGGATTTTTTTTTTTCTGTCGTACTAGTTTTTCCCCCTTTCTCCCACTCTTCACCCTCTCTCTCTGTCTCTCTCTGTTTTCTGTCTCTGTCTCTGTTTTCTTCTCTTCTCTTTTCCCCTCTCTCTCTCTCTCTCTCTTCTTCCCCTCTCTCCTCTCTCTTTTCCCCCCTTTTCTCTCTCTTCTCTTCTCTTCTCTCTCCCCTTTCCTTTCTCTCTCTCTTTTCTTCTCCTTCTCTTTGTCCCCTGTCTCCTTTCCTTTCTCTTTTTGGGCCCTCTTCTTTTCCCCCTTTGTTTTTTTTTGTTTGTTTTGTGTGTGGTGTGTGTGTGTGTTTTGTGTTTTGTGTGTGGGTGTGTGTTGTGTGGGGTTGTTTGGTTTTGTTTCTTTTTTTCTTTTTTTTTTGTCTCTCTCTCCCTTTTTCTCTCTCTCTCTCTCTCTCTCTCCCTCTCTCCCCCTCTCTCTCTCTTTTCCCTCTCTCTCTTTTCCCCACCCCCCCCCTTTTTTTATTTTTTTTTAATTTTTTTTTTTTTAAAAAAAATTTTTTCTGTGGTGCCCCCTTGTATAGGGTTTTTTTTTGATGTTAACTGGGTTATG
>JASPKP010003959.1:0-5000 GCA_030674155.1 Stramonita haemastoma | reverse complement strand
TGCTCCATACCTTAA
The DNA here is from genome assembly GCA_030674155.1 of Stramonita haemastoma. NCBI lineage: Eukaryota > Metazoa > Mollusca > Gastropoda > Neogastropoda > Muricidae > Stramonita > Stramonita haemastoma. The sequence goes on along the minus strand of JASPKP010003959.1, from coordinate 4,985 downwards.
AGTACCTCCGGCCCCCCCCCCCCCCACCCCCACCCCCCTCCCCCCTACCCCGACCCTCTCATTTCTTACCCCGCCCCCCTTACCCCCCCCCCCCCCCCCCCCCCCGTTCCCGCCCGTCCCCCAAACCCCGACTCCCTCCCCACGTTGACCTATCCACCCCACACAGGCTTGGGAAACCACCTATTATAGCTATACCTCACCCGTTAGGCCAAAAGACACTTAGACAAGTTGACCCTCTTCGTCCTGCAATAGACTATGGCCTTACTGACCTTGTACACGGGGTGAGTGCCGCAGCTAGGTATAGTATATGGTGTGGTGTCAAAGTCCAAGTCCAAGTCCAAGTCAAAAACACTTTAATCATCCCTGAAGGGCAATTACAATTACAATACTGACAGGCATAATTATTATTGTCATAATCAAAGACACGAAATAGCTACATTTCATATATTATTTTGTTCAGACATTATAATGATAACTTTAAATAAAAAGGTCACAAACGCTCACTGTGGTGTGGTGTGGTGGGGTGTGGTGTGGTGTGGTGTGGTGGGATGTGGTGTGGTGGGGTGGGGTGTGGTGTGGTGGGGTGGGGTGTGGTGTGGTGGGGTGTGGGGTGGGGTGTGGATTGGGATGTGGTGGTGTGTGGTGTGGTGTGGTGGTGGTGTGGTGTGGTGTGGTGTGGTGTGGTGTGGTGTGGTGGAGTGAGGTGGGGTAGGGTGGGGTGTGGTGTGGTGTGGTGTGGTGGGGTGTGGTGTGGTGTAGTGTAGTGTGGCGTGGTGGGGTAGGGTGTGGTGGGGTGTGGGGGTGTGTGGTGGGTAGGGTGTGTGGTGGGTAGGGTGTGGTGTGGGGTGGGGGGGGTGTAGTGTGGTGTGGTGGGGTGTGATGGGGTGTAATGTGGTGTGGGGTGGGGTGGGGTGTAATGTGGTGTGGTAGGGTGGGGTGTGGTGTGGTGGGGTGGGGTAGGGTGTAGTGTGGTGTGGTATGGTGTAGTGTAGTGTAGTGTAGTGTAGTGTAGTGTAGTGTAGTGTAGTGTAGTGTAGTGTAGTGTAGTGTAGTGTAGTGTAGTGTAGTGTAGCGTAGAGTAGAGTAGCGTAGTGCAGTGTAGTGTAGTGCAGTGTAGTGTAGCGAAGCGTAGCGTAGTACAGTGTAGTGTAGCGTAGCGTAGTGTAGTGTAGCGTAGTGTAGTGTAGCGTTGCGTAGCGTAGTGTAGCGTAGCGTAGTGTAGCGTAGCGTAGTGTAGCGTAGTGTAGTGGAGCGTAGCGTAGTGTAGCGTAGTGTAGTGTACTTTTGTGCTGAAGGCCAGTCATCTCACTCCCATAGGCACTAGACTGGAACGTTAACAGTGCCCATTAGACACCACTGGGAAAGTTGAATCGCTTGGCCTGACTTCTCAAACAACTCCTTGAGGAGTCGTTGGAGCAGTGCACTGAAGTTTTCGGAGTGTCGTGGGTAAGATGGGTCATGGGGACGGGATAGCTCAGTGGTCAGAGCGCTCGCTTCCCCCCAGCCAATGTTAAGCAGCGTCGAGCGTGGTTGCCAATTGGATGGGTGACAGTTTGCGCTCCTTGGCTTCAGTACAGTCCCCCCATTCACCTAGCTGTTAATGGGCACCTGCCCTCTTTAGTGTCAGGGAAGGTAAAGGCAAGGCAAGGCAAGGCAAGGCAAATTCTTTTATTCGAGGATAATAGATAAGCACACATGTGCTTTTTTACATCTAGTCCCCGCCCTTTTCAGGGATAACATCAAAATAAAAGATATTAAACAATAAAACTATACGCAGTACCAAACTACATACAGAAATAAGTACACTACATATAATAAGGTAAGAGAAATAGCGAGGTAAAGCAGCGAGGGAGAGGAGATGGGCGCCGCCCTCAACATGCTGGCCCCTAGAGAAGCTGAGGTCTCTGACGCCTCGCTCCCCCTACAACCACATAGGTTATGGGATACCACCACCCAACCATGGGTAAGATGAACTGGCAGAACAATGGCCTGCTCTTTCGATAGGCGGAACGGGTGTCCGCAAGATATTCTGCATGCGTTCGCACAACGGAGCCTGGGTTTATAGTCTCACCTGAATGACTGACATTCATTTCAAGTTTTTCGTCAAACTGGGAGGACAGGGCAAGGGTGGAATCGAACCCAGAACCTCACGGTTTACTTGTTAGCAGGCGAACGTCTTAACCATCCTGCCACCTTCCTACCGCAGTCAGCACCATTGTCAACACCAGGGAAAGACTCCTCTCAAACCTCAAACGGACTCCCCAACAGAGACTCAAACCCACGCCCCTCACTTAACTGTTCAAATCACAACGCTATCCCCCAGGACACAGTCTACAATACCCTACCCCCTGCTGGGCAAAGGCCAGTTAAAAGTTGGGGTTGGGAATGGGAGGAGGGGGTAGGGGGTGGGTTTAGGGGCGGGGGGGGGGCGGCAAGGAGGGAGGTGGAAAGATAAAAGTGGATATTTGAGCTGAAGTGGTTGTCTATGGCTGAGGTCTGTAGTTATCATTGTTTTCCTGGCATAGCAGTGTAGTTTTCTTATCAGGTTTTCCTCGACCCTTACTACAGTGTGTGGCATCCGCCCCCCCCCCCCCCCCCTCCCCCCCTACACCCGTACCCCTGTGACCCAGGCCTAGTTCAGGAAAGGGGTGATATGGTTTAACATGCTATGCTGAGATTGTCCTCAGCTATAATATGGCAAGCCTTAGCATAGTAGAAAATGTAATGATGATGATAATGATAATTGATGATAATAATATCAATCATAACCGTGATCACAATCATAATCATAATGTCAGTGATGATGCCATTCATTGGCACTATTAATTTTGTCCCAAACTAAGTTTTCTCTGGGTTGATTTGCATGCCACATGCCGAAGAGGCTTCATCAAGGGGATTTACCAACTTGAGTAGTTTTTGCTCTTCTCCAGCTTGGCCGTCGATGTCGTCGGCAAAACTTAAGTTTGTGAATGTCCTGCCTCCAATGCTGATTGTTCCCTCGTGATTTTTCTAGTCCATCAGCCCAATGTTCTCCCTAAGAAGATAGTGAAGAGGGTGGGAGAGAGCATATCGCATAATTGTAGTTTGGAACCAATCTCCTATGCTGCTCTTAAAGAAGACAGCACTTGAGGCCTTGTCATAGAGGCATTCTATGGTTCTGATCAGGTTGGCTTAGGAGCTTGTAGTATCAGATGAAGGATCAAAACCTGAAATTCTCTCCAGGATAGCTTGAGACCACAACTGCAATGACCAAATTGAACGTCCTCTGGAATGACAAGAACATCGCCATCAGCTTCAAGACCAACTGATGCGTTCCCTGGTCGTGCCCATGTGAAACGTGAATCATAACAGCAGACATTGAAAGAAGGAATCATGCAGTGGAGATGAGATGCTTTCGCAAAGTTCTTAGTATCTCATCAGAGATTAGAGATCACAAAGCTAACTAGGAAGTAAAAACCAGACTTGAAAACGCCATTGCAATTTCTCCTCCAGTGTGTGTGTATGTGTGTAGTCATGATGTCACATTGATTCCCAGTTCTCCTGTAATGTGTAGGCATGATGTCACAGTAATTCCCAGTTCTCCTGTAATGTTAGTCATTATGTCACAGCGATTCCCATTTTCCTATGTAATTATGATGTCACAGTGATTCCCAGTTCTCCTATAGTATGTAGTCATGATGTCACACTGATTCCCATTTCTCCTATGTAGTTATGATGTCACAGTGATTCTCAGTTTTTTCCTATAATGTGTAGTTATAAATCTCACACTGATTCCCCGTTCTCCTACAATGTGTATCATGATGTCACAGTAATTCCCAGTTCTCCTATAATGTGTAGTTCATGATGTCACAGTGATTCCCAGTTCTCCTATAATGTGTAGTCATGATGTCACAGTGATTCCCAGTTTTTCCTTTAATGCGTAGTCATGTCACAGCGATTCCCATTTGTCCTATGTAGTTATGATGTCACAGTGATTCCAAGTCCTCTTTAGTATGTAATTATGATGTCACAGCGCTTCCCAGTTTCTCCTATAGTATGTAGTTATGATGTCACAGTGATTCCCAATTCTTTATAGCAAGTAGTCATGATGTCACAGCGATTCCCATTTCTCCTGTAGTAATGTAGTTATGATGTCACAGTAATTCCCAGTTCTCCTATAGTATGTAGTTATGATGTCACAGTAATTCCCAGTTCTCCTATAGTATGTAGTTATGATGTCGCAGTGATTCCCAGGCGGGGTGAGTGTCTACGTGACTCTTAGGGTGTTAAAGCGGGGACACACAAACAACAACAACAACAACAACAACAGCAATAACAACCATCACCACCACCACTATCATCATCATAACAACAACGTTTATAACAAATTACTGTATAGTAGTATCGCTCACGTTCATTTGCTTAAAGGCGAGGGAATCTCATGATGTGTGACTTGTTATGTGAGGGTGACCATCAAGCATCTGCTTCTGGGGTGTCGAGATATGTTCAGGATATTAGGCATAAGCATTTTACTGCAGAATCCCTTAAGATCCTTTATTTTGTCATGTTCCACCGGACACCATTTTAACTTCCTGAGGGAGTCTGGCTTTTCCCCGTCTGATATGAGTGAAAGTATTACAGTCGGTCGCAAAGAACGAGGTTGTTTTTTAAAGGAATCTGGTTTGGGTTTTATCTCAATTTATGTGTGGTTGATATGGCTTTTTCCCCCCACAACGCGGTGCCCGTCCCGGGCTGACCCTTATGGTTGACCAGGGCATCGATACAAGGAATGACAGTAGAGTTTGTTGTTTTTATCTGTATATAGTTTGCAGTTTTATTCTGAGATTTTGAAATTTTACGAGATGATAGCCCCGATATTGGCCTGTGTGGTCGGTGGGGCTATACATAACCTGACTGGATTGGATTGGAGTAGTGTCAAATAAGGGCCCTCCGTTGGAAACAGACTGCAATAAAAAGTTAACCAAAAATGGGTTATGTTTCCCCTG
>JASPKP010003958.1:2500-15000 GCA_030674155.1 Stramonita haemastoma | reverse complement strand
ACAAACGACGTGGAATGTTGAAGCCAACCCAGACATTCAAACAATGAGTGTTGTTTTTCCCACTATTTCTTTGAACCCCCATTCTTCGCCCACGGCAAAAAAATTTGGCAGTTATTGATGCAAGCTTTGTTACATTAAATGTTGATATATGTTGTAAAATGTTATGTTGAGATTGTCTTCGCCATAACAACTCTAAGCATAAAAAACATGCACTTTCATTTGAAGGAGATTAAAAAAAAAACCTCTAAAATCTTTTCTATGGCTGCTAACACAAGCAGACAAGTAAAAAACAACACCCAAGTGTCGGCAGAGCAAATTTTCGGTTTATTTAAAACTTTCTTCAGGCTAAAAGAGTGGCCAACTCCAATATGGCTGCTTATGTGGAAAAGTATCTGAAAAGAGTCCGACACATAAACTTTTCATCCGGTATATACTTTCAATCTCAGAGTGATTCCAGATGGGATTAGGAGTCAGTGCATAGTACAAGTCTGTGTGAACAGGGTGTTAACCTAGGGAACACACAAAAAAAACAACAAAAAACAACATATTTTTGAAGGGACTTGGCGCAGTTTTTTAATATAACCTTAGCTTCTGACAACTGGTACCAATTTTCCGGTTACAGAATCAAGGCAAAATACTGACAGAACGATTCCGAACATGTGTTTATACACAAGCACAGGAGTGTTTGCACCGTTTTCAGTGATTTGTTCACCCCGGTGCAAGTTTATGTTGGTTGTAATTCGATCGCCGGGGCCACTGAAACACTCGAGCGCTGTGCGGCGATCCTTTTTTCGTTCAAGGCACCGTGATTTATTTCCAGCCTGCAGGAAACCCAGTGCAGGCAATAACTCACTGCAGGACTTAACACACACACACGCCACGCACGCACACACGCACGCACACAAAGCATGCACACGCACACGCACACACACACACACCGTCTAATAGCATTTAAAGTTAAAAAGGATGTTAAAGCGAAGAAAACACACACACACACACACACACACACCCCACACACCATACACACACACACACACACACACACCACACCACACACACACACACACACACACACACACACAAAGAGACAGCCAAATAATGTGAAAAAGAACTCGGGGTGCATGTGCACGTTTTAATATTCTTTACAGTATTTCTTTCGCTTTCTGTTGACTTTTCTTTTTAAGACGGTTTATTCATCATACGGCTGGGCGTGCATCTAACGATATCATTGGTATTTATGTATGGGGTGGGGAAAAAGGGTCAGGGTACTGAGAAAGCGGTGATCATTGACAGATCTGTGCTTTTCTTGAGTTCTCTACGTTCGACAGTTAACCACATACCAGCTTACTTCTAAAGGCTCCAGTTTTTGTGTGTGTTTTTTTCAAGGGGCATTTTCATATGGACATTTTCCCACGACATTGACTTTTTTTTCCATTCTATTCCTTCACCTTTTTTTTTTTGAGGCGAGGGGGGGGGGGGGGTGTAGGGATGACTCATATTAAAGTGCTTTCAACTTTTCTGTATGCTTTATTATTTATTATTATTATTATTATTATTTATTATTATTATTATTATTATTATTATTATTATTATTATCATGAATTATTTGTTTTGATTTTTCAAAACATTTCTTGGCGCTTTAAATGGCTCACACAATTAACTCGTTCATCGTCGAGCGCAAGGGGAAAATTAATTAATATTTGCTTTTTTTCTTAACTGCATGGTCTTATACAAAAATTTGAACACAGTGGCCTAGATTTGTTTTTGGACGTATAAGGCAGCATAAGTTGATTTTGATAGAGACACTACAATTTAAGAGAGCGTTCCAGAGAAGTAGGCCTACATCATATGGGGCACTGCCCTCATAAGAAATGACATCGTCTGCATTTATTGTCGCCTTTCTCCATCAATAGAACAGCTAGATCTAGTACATTGTTGTAGTCTACACAGCCATGCATGTAGTAAGAAATGCAGAGACGCCATAAGGAAAAAACACGCTTGCGATGAGGCTCTGTGTGCGTGAGTGTGTGTGTAGGCCTATGTGTGTGCACGCGTGCGCACACACACACATACACACACGTAAACACACACACATACACACACAAACAAACAAATACACACACACACACACACACACACACCACACACACCACACACACACACACCACACACACACACACACACACACAAACACACAACATAATCACCTATTCTCGACACTCGAAGCTTACTCATGACAAGTCTAGGGTACAAAACAATGGTCCTTCCTGCTTTTTGTCTTTTGCATTCTGCTGCACTCAAACACACACACCACACACACACACAACACACACACACAACACACACACACACACACACACACACACACACACACACACACACACACCACATACACACACACACACACGCAAGCACGCACGCACGTATGCACGCACAAACACACACACGCGCGCGCGCGAGCGCCCCACACACGCTCGCATGCACGCACGCACGCACAAACACACACACACACACACATACACACACGCACAGAGAGAGAGAGAGAGGAGAGAGAGTGAGAGAGAGAGAGAGTAGAGAGAGGAGGAGAAGAGAGAAGAGAGAGAGAGAGAGACAGACAGACAGACAGACAGACAGACAGACAGACAGACAGACAGACAGACAGAGACAGAGACAGACAGAGACAGAGAGAGACAGAGACAGAGACAGACAGACAGAGAGAAAAACAGAGAGACAGAGACAGACAGACAGAGAGACAGAGACAGAGACAGATAGACAGAAACAGAGACGAGTTCTAAAGCTGCAAGCACACAGAATGGCATCGGGCTGACGTCTTGCTCCTCGACAAGGCCTCAATCAGTCTGTACAGTAAACAATCAATGAACTGCCAAGCAGAGCAGCGTGACTTTGGCAGGCGGTAATGATTATTGTGCAAGACGGACATGGAGGTAAGTAGAGAAAAACAGAGGCAAGGTCGAGGAGTGAAGGAGGGGGTTGGGAAGTATGGAAATAGGGGGAGGAGGGGGGGGGATGGGCGATGGACAAAAAGATCGTTGTCGGAAAAAAAGAGCAGCACTCTGGTGAACTGAACAACTGACAGGGTATGGTTTTGTTTTGGTTTTGTTTGTTTATTGTTGTTGTTTTGGGTTATTGTTTTTTTTAAGGAGGGAGGGGGGGGGTTAGGAGGGGGAGGGGGTAATTTTTGATGGATTGTGTTATTTCCTTTTCTACAACTCTGTAGCAACTAAAAGAAGGTCGAAGTTAAAATGACCGACAGCGTTTTTAATGTCATAATTTGAGATAAGGTGCGTTAGAATAAAGTGTTTTTGAAGTGACTTGACTTGACTTTGTTGGTCCTGCCTGCTTTCCATGAGAATTATCCAAAGTCTGTCAAAGAGACTGTTTTGTGCAAACAAACACGTTCATTGAAGCATTTCTCTTCTCCCCCACATTATCATCATCATCAGCAGCAGCAGCAGCAGCAGCATTATCATCACCACCATCAGGACCATAATTACCCTCATTATCACTACCACAATCACATCTTTTTATTTCGACGATCATAATTGTTATAGGTTGCACTGTATTCTCATCCTTTTCGAAATACTAGCACCCAGACCACAACTCATGATGACGAACAAGAGTCCCCAAAGATCATTTTTTTTACACAGATGCGTTACCTCTGCGCTATCAAGAACCTGCGACCTCTCAACCCCTACCCAGTCACTTAATTTTTTAAAAATCTATTTCGTTTGCCGTGATAGGCGGGGGGGGGGGGGGGGGGGGGGGGGGGGAGAAGAGCCGACCAAAAGAACCCCCTGTTTAATGTGTTCTCACCTTTATTTCGCTCACGAGAACATATATATATTTTTATATAAGATTCTTCCCCAACCCCGACCCCACCCGCTTCCTAAACCGTTTAAAGGGCCCAGGCCAAAAGTTTTGTCATTGCTGATGGAAGCTAAGTGCCAAAGCTGCCATGTATTAAAATGTTGTTATCTTGTAGAACGCTATGCTGCGGTTGTCTTTAGCCATGACAAGTTCTTAGTACAACAACCTGCACTCTCTTTTAAAGAAGAAAAAAAATCCTCGGAAGTCGAAGACTGGCTGACTATATTATGGTGAAGTACTTGAAAAGAGTCAAACAAACAGGCAAACTTCCCATTCAGTGTGTTTCTTCCAGACTTACAGTGGTTCCCAGGTGGGATTAATGACTCAAGAACGCACATTCTGGGTGACTCCAAGCGTGTTAAGCTGTTGTGCAACAACAACAGCAAACCTTTTAGGGTACTTTAAACACAAACCTCCTAGTTACTCAACCCCATCTCCCCCCACAAAAAACAACAACAAAAAAACAACCAACAACAAAACCAATCTAAAACAAAAACAAAAGATAAACCCAACCAGACAAACATGTGTCTCTCCCAAATATCAATAATTCCCTTAAAAATAATCCGTCCTGCATAAAATATTGTTTTGAGGATGAAAAACAACTTCTCTTTTAACAATGTTCTCCCAAATGAAAAACAAACACACAAAACTCCTTCTGCTTATCTCTGATCTTGTTGTTTCTTCATAAAGACAGTTGAAAACGAAAACTCCTCATATTTTGTTGTTGTTATTGCTGTTGTTGTTTTAACTTTCTGGAAAAGGAAACGATGTTATTTTAAGAAACTTTCAATTGTTCAACCAACTGCAATTTTTCCAGACTTTTCAGATACTTCAGTTGCTTGTTTTTCTTTTCAGTTTTTTTTTCTTTTTGAAGAAAACTATATAAACTACTTTCAGGTTCTTTGAATTTATTCAGCTCACTACAACATTTCTTCAGACTGTCTTAAACCTCTTGGTTTAAATTCAAAAAGTCAAAGTTGTGACCTCTCCCATTTTTTTTGTACTTCTAGATACTTCCAATAAGTTACATTTTTATCTGTTTGAAAAAAAAAACCCACATCAGATACTTCCAACAATTTAAACGCTTTGTGTTAAAAGACAAAACAAAACAAAAACCACAAAATACTCTGTTAGAACAAACATTATTCAGATCCAATGACCAATACCGGCTGATGTTTTTTGGGGGGGACACTTCAGGTTGTTCAAGTCTAAATACCCCCCCCCCCCCTCTTCTCCCTCGCACCCCACTCCCTACCCTTAGCTACCTACCCACCCCCAAGTCCTATTGCCACATTAACCAGTAGCATGCTCCAGCTCTATGGAACTGGACATTACGCACCCCCGCTCCACAAAGCATGCAGTATATACCTGTACACAACGAAATGCCCACCACTACTATACACAGCGGTACTGGTCTTTCTTTTTGTATTCGGGTCTCCAGGCAACCACGGGTCACGTAACTCAATATGAAGAAAGGAGGGGGGGGGGGGGGGGGAGGAGAGGGGTCACTGAGAGGGTAGGTGGGTAGGAAGTTGGGGTGGGGGGGGGGGGGAAACTAAAGTGGATTGTTGAGGATCAAGCAGTACGGAGTGGATACAGTCTGTGACTAACAGTAGCAGTATGCAGTTTATATTCCAGTCTCAGAAAGGCACACGAATTTCATTGTGTTGGTCGGGGTTTTATGATGTTGAGGTATGCCAAGACTTGGAGGGGCTTCATGTTGTTGTTGGTTTTTGTTGTTGTTGGCTTTTGTTTGTTTTGTGGTGTGTTTTTCTTTCTTCTCCAAAACGTACTGTCCTGGACCTTTTTATGTTCTTTTTTGTGGTGTCTTATATACACATTGTTTTAAGTAATGTAGTTTTTCTATGAAAAATAGGTATTCAAGGATCTACACATGCGCGTGCATGCGTGTAACTCTAGCTTGTGTGCGTGCGCGTGTATGTGTGCGCATATCTAAAAGACAGGCACACACGCACGCACGCACGCACGCACGCACGCACAGAGAGAGAGAGAGAGAGAGAGAGAGAGAGAGAGGAGAGGAAGAGAGAGAGAGGAGAGAGAGAGAGAGAGGAGGAGAGAGAGAGAGAGAGAGAAACAAAAAAACAGTGAGAGAAAAAAGTGGCAGACACAAGGAGTGAGTTAAAACCTAAGCATCCAAACACCCACCATACAACCCACCACACAAACTAGCCAGTAAGATACCAACAAAAGAAGACCCAAAAAGCCCACTATTCTGGCGAGGGGTTAGAACAAAAAAAGTCATACACGCAGATTTCTCATTCACTATGCACATAATCATGTCCTTATGGGATTCCCCAATGGGATGAGGGAGTCAGGGTGAAGGTTCTGAATCAATAATAACCCCAGAGTGTTAAGCTGGGGAACAACACACGACAACAACGACAACAGCAGCCACAACAACAACTCCACGATTCCCTCCCAGTCACTCTTTTGACACTAGCTCTCAGGCTAGTCTCTTGCCGCATTTTCAGCCTAGTTTGGCTGGATCGTAATACAGCTAGCTGGGCTATGGGTCTGGCTGAGGGCAAAGCTTTTAAGAGGGATCGATCACATTCTTCACAGGTGAAAAGAGGGCAGGTTGTAAAGATAGGGGAGAATTTCTCGGTTTTATTCACTGCTGACTTGGGGGGGAGAACAGTTCGCTAAAATTTGATGCATTAAGTACGCTTCCATAAAGAAGGGGGTGAGAAAAAAAATCAAGAAAGGGAAGAAGAAGAAGAAGAAGAAGAAAGAAGAAGAAGAAGAAGAAGAAGAAGAAGAAGAAGAAGAAGAAGAAAAGAAGAAGAAGAACAAGAACAAGAACAAGAACAAGAAGAACAAGAAGAACAAGAAAAACAATGACACTATACTACTACTACTACTACTACTACTACTACTACTATACTACTACTACTACTACTACAACAACTAACAATAATGACGATATAGATGGATGGACAGCTGCATGCCTTTAATAAATAAGTAACTACACAATTTCACCATAAACAAACAATCACTAAATATGTATAAATTTGTCAACCAATAAAACAAAAACAAAAAAGTAAACAGATAAATACAAACACAACATAACTCTTTTAAAACACATCACAAGAGTTAGGATTCAAACTTAGGATTCAAACTGTTACGTTAACAAACTAAACAAAAATACATTTTAATGAAAACCAAAAAAAATCAACCGATCTCACTGAATCAATAATTCAACTAACCAACTATTTCACTCAATGAATAATTCAACAAATCAACTAATAAATCAAATCAGCACATAAGTAAACAGAACGCTAGCAGAAGTTCTTTGGAATAAATAATTCACCATTCGATTCAATCATCACACAATCAGCCCATCTCAATGCCAACAGGGAGATTATCACTGGGGCCCAGTCACTACAGGGGGAAAATCCTTCACATAAAACACACGGGAGTTGCATGAAATGTGCAATGAATAATTCATTCCAAACTCGTTATGGCAAATGATCATGCAGCCAACACGTAACTTTTGCCATAAATATCTCTCTGTCTCTCTCTGTCTCTCTCTGTCTCTCTCTCTCTCTCTCTTTTCTCTGTCTGTCTGTCTGTCTGTCTGTCTGTCTGTCTGTCTCTGTCTCTGTCTCTCTCTGTCTCTCTCTCTCTTTCGGAGGGTGTGTGTGTGTGGGGGGGGGGGGGTGTGTGGGTGTGTGTGTGTGTGTGTTGTGTGTGTGTGTGTGTGTGTGTGTGTGTGTGTGTGTGTGTGTGTGTGTGTGTGTGAATTCAAATTCATTACAAGGGAATCTGTTTTGAACAGAAAGATATGTACACTTTACCCATTTTTGTTCCAGAACCTGTCTGTCTGTGTGTTAGTCCACCCTACCTTCTAGTGTGTGTGTGTATGTGTGTGTGTGTGTGTGTGTGTGTGTGTGTGTGTGTGTGTGTGTGTGTGTGTGTGTGTGTGTGTGTGTGTGTGTGTGTGTGTGTGTGTGTGTGTGTGTGTGTATGTGTGTGTATGTGTGTGTGTGTGTGTGTGCATTTATGTGAGTGTGTGTATGTATGTGTGTGTATGTATATATGTGTGTGTATGTGAATGTGTGTGTGTGCGGACATGCATGATTACATGTTTGAGTGCGTGCCTGCATGTGCGGTTATGTGTGTGTTATCGTGAGCGCGCGTGCGCGTGCGCGCGCGTGTGTGTGTGTGTGTGTGTGTGTGTGTGTGTGTGTGTGTGTGCGCGTGTGTACACGGACGTGGATGTGTATGAATTTGTGCGTGAGTGCGTGCCTGCATTTGTGTGTGCACTTGCGTGCGTGCATACGTGCGTGTATTTGTGCCAATTGTTGTAAGTCTTTCTCACACGAAAATGCATGGGTGAGAAAAGTAGTACACATTTACTGATACAAGATGTACACACACCAGACATGTACATACGATGGTGTGCATGCTTTTTACACACACATGCACTTATAAAATACATACATAAGACTTGAAGGCATACTCACACACACACACACACACACACACACACACACACACACACACACACACACACACACACACACACACACACACACACAACACACACACACACACACACACACACACACACACACACACACACACACACACACACACACACACACACAGATACTCATGTTACTCGCGTATTGTTTAAGTATAGTATTCCACAGCCCCTCCTTCCTCTATACATAGCTTCATATATATGTGTGAAAGAACAAAAAGATTGTAGACATAGACTCGGCATGAAAGAAGAGACGGGCAGAATAGGGAACTGGAAAGAACTGACAGACACAGACAGACAGACAGACAGACAGACAGACAGACAGACAGACAGACAGACAGTCAGACAGACAGACAGTCAGACAGACAGACAGACAGTCAGACAGACAGACAGTCAGACAGACAGTCAGACAGACAGACAGTCAGACAGACAGACAGACAGACAGACAGACAGACAGACAGACAGACAGACAGACGCACGCACGCACGCACGCACGCACGCACGCACGCACGCACGCACGCACGCACAACACACACGAGAGAGAGAGAGAGAGAGAGAGAGAGAGAGAGAGAGAGAGAGAGAGAGAGAGAGAGAGAGAGAGGAGAGGAGAGGAGAGAGAGAGAGAGAGAGAGAGAGAGAGAGAGAGTCAGCATAATAAAATAACGAGAGATAGGCTTCAGAGGAAAGAAAGGAGTCTTAGAAAGACTGAGAAACGTTTCAACTGAGAGACAGATTGACAACAGAGAGAATCAGCATACAAGCAAGAGAGAGGGGTGGGAGGGAACCAAAACAGAAACACTAGTTAGAGAGACCGACAGATAGAAAGACAGGCAGATTAACTTTAAGATGAGCAGACACTGAAACGGACAGAATGACTGAGAAATGAGAAAGAAATGATAAATAATGAATAAGTGGCACAATACTTGTTCTTCTTATTCATGTGTGTGTGTGTGTGTGTGGTGTGTGTGTGTGTGTGTGTGTGTGTGTGTGTGTGTGTGTGTGTGTGTGTGTGTGTGTGTGTGTGTGTGTGTGTGTGTGTGTGTGTGTCTGGTCTGTTCTGTCTGTCTGTCTGTCTGTCTCTCCATGTCTGTGTCTCTATATCTCTTCATGTGAGTGAGTGAGTGAGTGAGTGAGTGAGTGAGTGAGTGAGTGAGTGAGTGAGTGAGTGAGTAGTGAGCGTGTTTGTGTGTGTGTGTTGTGTGTGTGTGTGTGTGTGTGTGTGTGTGTGTGTGTGTGTGTGTGTGTGTGTGTGTAAAAGACAAACTGACAGACACAGACAGAGAGAGAGAAAAAAAAACAACCTGACACACAAAGAGCTCATCAGCACAAAGTTATGTTACAGACACTACTCAACACAACATCCACAAGGAATGGAGATATAGTTCAATACTCCTGTATCCATGGAGCCATGAACTCTTCATGCATATTTCAGCAGTTTCATTTTTCTCATTCTGCCGGCACACAGCACAGCACAGCTTGCTGCCACCTCAGGGCAATATCTGAACTGACGATACTCCGTTAAGATGACAAACAATCAATCTTGTGAAAGCCTTTTTAAAAAGGATGGTATTCTGTAGAAAGCTATTGCCAGTAGCATAATCAAATAAATCTAGGACATGTCTGTGTTGTTGGCTTACCTGGATTGGGTGATTTATGAATATTAATTTTAAATCACTGGCTGAAAAAGCCATTAATGTCAATGTATATTATACTTGTTCCTCTGCTAGAGCTCCAAGGTTCACCAATGGTGAGATTTTTGTATATGTAACCATCCCCCCCCCCACACACACACATTTAGGTAGCCACATTCTGACTTCAGGGATGAATTCCAATATAATAGCAGTTGCTACTAAGAACTTCCATCAAAAGGTAAAAAAGGGACACAACTAAAGTCCCCACCCACCAAGGCACAGTTCCAAAGCACAAAAGTTTTCAGAGTTCATGAGCTATGTATTAAGACAGCAAAAAGATACATTAACAAAAAAACTGTTCTCAAACATTGAGTATATCAAATTCAGAAAAGAGAGAAAAATACAACACTGGTGCAGTCACAGACAAGCAAAACAATACAAAACCAAAACACCTAGCATGAAAAATAGCAACAACTATTCCCCAAAACACAGAAACAAGGAGAGAAAATGCTATCATTATTACACTTTTCTGCACACACACACACACACACCACACACAACACACACACACACACACACACACACACACAAACACACACACACACACAAAACACACACACACACACACACACACACACACACACACACACACACACACACACACACACCACACTTAATTCACTGTTTCAATGATACATTTAGAACTTCCAAGCATCTTTACAAATTTTAATTTGTACTGACTGCATTAAAACTGTATTACAAAAAATATTGAATATGTCATTCTTTTTGTTAGAGACAAGCTCAGGGAAATAGTTAAAAGAAAGTTGTAATTTCTTACCTATCATACCTTAACATATTACATGTATAGGATGTACTGGATTATTCATGCTTATTGTGAGGTTTAATAATGTATGTGTGTGTGGCTGATGCACTTTGAGTGTATACTATGGGACATGGCACTACACAACACAGGGATACAGTTACTGTCATCATCCATCATTATTGTTTTAAAAAGAAAAAAACACAACAGCATTTTTGCCTAAATTGTGTTCTGCACAGCTCTCCTGGCATGGAAAAGTTTCAATCCCAAAGCTTATTTGAATATTGTACATTTTCCTGAATTCATAAAATCTTTATAACAGTACTGACAATCTGGTGAACAGTTTCATAAGTCGAGTCAGTACTAAAAAAAAAAAAAATACTGATATTATTTAGTTCAATTACTCATTCTCCTAGGATTTTCCACTGTATGATCAACCTATGCATTTTTACAATCAGTTCACTGACACTTATTTTTATATTACTGGTGCAATAAATCGGTCTATTCATGACTTAATTCCTTGAAAACATTGCCTAATACTACAACTGTTCCCAGTCTCTACATATTATGTGAGGCAACAAACACCCAGGATATGTCATGTCAATCCAAATGCTGTCAAAACATTTTGCACAATTATTCCTAGTGTGCATGCTGAGAATAAATGTTGCTTTTCCTTCCCTGCAATGAAATGGAGGGCTTTTTGGAGCTTAATGATAATCCCCATGATAAGCACTGCCTACACAGGCATACTCACAGAAACTTTATCACCGAGCGGGTTGACAAACGAAACGCGCGCCTCGGTCGTGAGGCAGACACCCGTTTATTAGCAATTAGTCTAGAACTGATAGGTATGGTTCCCTTAATTATAGATCTATTCTGGAAATTAGAATGCTAGAGATCTCGCTACAGCCTCGACAACCACCTGTTTTAATCCCCTCTCACGCGCTACGCTCGCAGACGAGAATCGAGAGTCCTGAAAGTTTAATCGCTCGGTACAGTCTGAAGAATTCGAAAAGAATCGATACAAGAATTAACTTTGGAGAAAACAATGTTATCAGATCACTGTCAAAGCGCTGTGGGGGTATTTATTCATCCGAAATCCCCTGTCGAGGGTTTATCGAGGGCTATAAAAGCAGAAGTGTTGGTCAGTCGTGGTCATTTCGATCGTTCGCAACTTGTGAAAAGTCCCAGCGCGCAGTTCTAACATGTCGATAATTTATGATAGCAGGTAAATCTGAGAGTTGCTAAGGTGCAATAAAGATCTCAAGACGACTGACACAAGCTCGTGAGATATCGGGTAGGTCATATTCCTCACTAAACTAAATCAAAGAGAAGGGGAAAATGTACTTACATGCACCCCGATCACTCGACCTCGCCGCTTGAAGCAGCCATGACAGCTTTCGAAACGGTCGCTTGTTGTTGGGGGAAACTCGTGTCACGTGACCAAACATCTCTCTTTCTGCTCTCGGCAATCCCCGCTACTGTGGCTAGTTTTGTTTAGCGGTTACTAACCATGCACTTTCGTTTGACTAGCACATGTGTGTGACACACAAAACTGGACAGGCTTGTTCGTTACATAATTTCCTGCCTTGTGCTTTTGCTGTCGGTTACTGTCAGATCATCTTTCCAATAGGATCTGGTTCATGCAGTCTCT
>JASPKP010003957.1:15000-18618 GCA_030674155.1 Stramonita haemastoma | reverse complement strand
CTGCAAGAAAAAATGACAAGCAGTGACAAGAGATGAAACAAAGAAACAAAAGTACGAAAAGCTAAAATCCAAGAAAAAGGAAAAAAGAAAGCAAAAATAAAATACACTCATAAAGAAGAATAGTCCAAATTCTTTTTTGCAAAAAGAACCCAACAAAACCAAATACGTGCTTTCAGGAAAAATCGATTCAAGAAAAAAGTGGAAATTGAACAACTGAATGGTAGAAAGTTCTGACAGGGAAACAGAAGAAACTAGAAGAGGATGACAAAGAAAGGCACACAAAACCCAAACTCACTTAGGACTGAGGACAGAATTTCTGAGCACTACTACAACACTGTTCACACACAGCTGTACACCAAACGAATACCAAACCGTACACGTTAAAACCCGTCCCGCTTTCAGAGGAGTAGGCCATCATGTGCCAATGGGGGAACGGATGACAAATTTTTACAAAACTGCATCATTATTCACAGGGACAGGATGTAAAAAACAAACAAACAAACAAACAAACAAATGCATGAATGATTATTCCATTATCTTTGAAATAAAAGAATCAAATATAAATAAAGGAATACATATATGCAAAAAAAAAATAGATGAATAAATAGTGAATAAATAAATAAGTAAATAAATATTCCCACTAGCAGGAGGATCCTGATCTATCATCACATACACTTTTTTTTTTTTATCCATTCCTGTCTCCTGCCCCCCTCCCCCCTCCCCCTCACCCACTGCACCCTCTATCTCACCCCTCCCCTTCCATCTGATCCATCCACCTACTTACTGACCTCTCACATCCTCTCCTCTACCCCCCCCCCCCCCCTCCCTCCCCTCTTCCACCACGTTCATTCCCGGACACATCACAGCAGTCAGAGGGGGGGGGGGGGGGGGGTTGAGATGTGCTGAGGGCCTCTAGAGTGCTGTATGTGATGGTCCCTGGCCCTGACAAGCACTGTCTGTCTGTCTGTCTGCCTGTGTGTATGTCTGTATATCTGTCTGTCTGTCTGTTGTCTGTCTGCGTGTCTGTCTGTATATCCTGTCTGTCTGTCTGTTTGTCCTGTCTGTGTGTCTGTATGTGTGTCTGTGTGTGTGTGTTCTCTGTCTGCCTGCCTGCCTGTCTGCTTGCCTGCCTGTCTGTCTGTCTGTCTGTCTGTCTGTCTGTCTGTATGTCTGTTTGTATGTCTGTCTGCAGAATGATCCCTCTCTTCAACTGCACAGATAGGCTCAGAGACATCTGCACGTCCCACACGAACCGTGGTCATAGTAAAAGCGCTGTTGGTAAGGAAATAATAGTCAGTTTAGCCTGTTTAAACCGTTTGTGCGTAAACACGCGCACACACGCGCATACGCACATGTTCAAGCACGCACGCACCCACACACACACACACGCACGCACGCACACACACGCATACCAGCACACACACACACGCACACGAGCACACACACATGCACGCTCACACACACGCTCACACACACTCTGGCACATTCACGCACACACAGGGACTGAATCAAAGGGTTTTCATCACTCAGCTCTCACACCCATTACTGATTTATTTGTTGTTTATCATCTTAAATAATTATCAAACTATTTGTCAAGTCAGCCGTCTCAACGCCGATTCTTTGTTAGTTGCTTGGTTTTGGGATTTTGTTGTTGTTGATAATATTGTTATTGTTATTGTTGTTGTTGTTTCTTTGTTGTTTTTTCTTCCTTTAGCTTTGGATTTCTTTTTGTATAGCTTTTATGGGTTTTGTTTTCGTTGGGTGTGTGTGTGTGTGTGCGTGCGTGCGTGCGTGCGGTGTGTGTTTCATGCAGTGAACTATATTATCTGGTGAATGCTGGTGGATCATTCTATAGGAAAATCAAGCATCCAGCAACACCTGATTGATGTCCATTAAGAGGGACAAGAGGGGAAAACAGACTTATTAAGGTGAGGCAGATGACATCATTCTTAGAGGCTAAATACGTTCACAATGTTCCCTGTCTGGTTTTGTTTGTTTGTTTGTTTTTGTTCATTGCGTGTAAAGATGCACTTTCAGCCCCTGTGTGTGTGTGTCCAAAAGGGTGCCATCTTGGTGTTATTTCTTCTGCAAGATGAGAGACCGATGCGATCGGAAAGGTTGCCTGCCCTTGTTACGCGTGATGAGCAAAATCCAATCCTCTCTGTATTTCTCTGTCTCTCACTGCTCCTGTAAGTCTGTCTGTCTCTTTGTCTGTCTGACTGACTTTGTCTCTGTCTCTCTCTCTCTCTGTGCATCTCTCTGTGTCTTTGACTCTCTGTCTCTATCTGTCTGTCTGTCTCTCTCTGTCTTACTGTCTGTCTGTCTGTCTGTTTCTGTGTCTGTCTCTCTGGCTTCTTCTTCTTTTTTGTCACTGTCATCGGAGTTTATCCTTTTTGTCTTTTTTTGTGTGGAAAATAACAGGTTATGTTTTTTCTCCTTTTAATTCTTTTTTTAACGCGTTGTAGAAGTCTCTGACGTCTGTGGATCAGTCCGGTTGTCAACACAATCCCCCCCTCCCCCTGCACACCCTCCTATTCTTTACCTCCCTCCCCTGCCCGCCACACACACCAACACACACACACACACACACACACACACACACACACACACACACACACACACACACACACACACACACACACACACACACACACACACACACACACACACACACACACACACACAAACTTGTATCTTGAGTACAAACCCGTTGTTAAATTCCTGGGAATAAATCTTACCTCAAAACTAACATGGAATTATCATATTGAATATTTGTTAAATAAAACCAGAAATACATTAAATCTTTTAAAAGTAGTGAGTAAACAACAATGGGCACAAGACGTCACAGTTCTTAAACATCTATCCTTGGCTCTCGTTCGTTCTAAACTAACATACGGCCAACAAGTCTTTTTTAATGCTCCAAAATATTTACTGAAAAAACTTAGGAGTCTTGATTGTAAAGCCTTTCGCCTTGCTTTGGGTGTACCATCACATGCCTCATCCTTAGGCACCTACAAAGAAATAGGAGTTCTGCCTCTGGATGAATATCGCGAATTGATGCTGGCAAAGTACATAATAAGAAGCTCAGCTACTGAAAACAATGTTGATCATGAAATCTACCTGAGATCGGATGAGCATTTTCCTAACAGAGCCAAAAATATTTGTTCTCTTACTACAATTGGCACTTTCACAGCAGATCTTTTTGAAAAGTCAAAAGTTAATCCCAGAGTAATGAAACAGTCCTCGCCTCATTTATCTCCTAGTCCTTCATGGGAACTTCAAAAAGCTTCGTTTGACATTGACCATTCTACCTGTAAAAAAGAAAAAGGTAGTCACATTCTCAGTATTCAGGTAAAAGAGCACATAGCAGTTAATTACCCTTTACATCTTAAAATATATACCGATGGTTCTCTTCTAAATAGTAATGATGGAGGTGCAGCCTTCATAATTCCCTCCTTAAAGGTTGAAAAACTATACCATATTGGAAAGAATCATTCTATTTTTACAGCAGAGCTAACTGCCATTCTGATGGCCTTACATTACTTAATTGACTTTCCTCTGCCTATTTTACAGGTTTTGTTATGTGTTGATTCAAAATCTGTGTTACAATCTCTTAAA
>JASPKP010003957.1:0-2500 GCA_030674155.1 Stramonita haemastoma | reverse complement strand
AGAAGGGTTTGAGCACAGCATCTGAACCTTAAAGCCTGAAGGGAACCTGTGATAATAGAGGGGGATATAACGCTTACGTAAAGTTGCATATCTTGGGCATATGAGCAAAAAGTGACACAAATCTTCAATGGCAGATCCATCACACTGAACACAATAGGGATTTACAGGTGTTTTCTTATAACGAGGAATTCCTTTCAGTGGCAGTGTATTACTTCTTAATAAGCATAGTATACGGCGGTGTTCATAAGAAACCAGAAGTCCTACGTAATTCGCTCTACATATCTCAGGATGATAATTTAGGTAATCTGGGTAGGACATCAATGAGTCGTGCCAGTTCTGGCGATATGTGTCCACAAGTCTAGTTTTGAAGGTTCTGATAAACAGAGAAACATCTCCGATAGTTTGCATTTCCCAGACATATCCAAAACCATTTGTACATAACATAGATCTGATGTGGGTTACCCAGTTTTCATCTGCCCATCTGATCATGCTTGAGCAGCATGAAGTAACATTGCTTGGGATATCTATTCTCAGGCATAGCAAGAATTCTAATCCAATATTTAATCATTCGTGTAAAAGTATCAATGTATATTGGGTATCTACCACATTCACCCAAAGCAATGCTATTCTTTACATCTCTACCAACACCTAAAATCATTTTACAAATTTTGATATGCACCTTTTCAATGTTGTCAAATCTACTATGTCCCCAAATCTCAGAGCCGTACAACAGAATTGGCTTCACTTTGGTGTCAAAAATTTTGAACACAGTAGTGACAGGCAGGTTTTTAAGCCTGAAATACAATCTTTTAATTCCTGCAATTGCTCTGAGAGCTTTGCCAGATAAGTTATCTCTACAACGTGCCCAATTCAAAGTAGAACCAAACATGATTCCTAGATAACTATAACAGGGTTCTGTCATGATTTGCTTGCATGCATAATACCATTTTTCACAGTTTTTCAAAAATCCACCATTTTTGAAAACCACCACTTTTGTTTTGTCCATGTTAACTTTTAGACCCCATTTGTAGCAGTACTTTTCAAGACAATTAATTTTCTTTTGTAAATCACCAACAGAATCTGACACCAAAGCAATGTCATCAGCATACATTAAAAGAAATATGCTAAGTTGACTGTTTAATAAATCTATACCATGGGCATCACATAGTTTCATTTGTACTTCTAGTTCAGAAAGAAATATTGAGAACAACAGAGGGCTCAGAATACATCCCTGTTTCACTCCAGATAAGCTATCAAAATACTCTGTAATTTTGTCACCAACTTTAACAGCTGCTTTCACCCTGTTATACATACTTTGTAACGTCAAAAACATTTTTCCATGAATACCTTTCTGCAATAACAAAAACAACAGCTTTCCTCTATTTACACAATCAAAGGCTTTAGAGAAGTCTACAAAAAGAGTATAGAATCGACCTCCCTGCTTTGTTAAATATTTCTGGACAAGACTCTGCAGAGTAAAGACATTATCGATTGTGCTATATCCCTTCCGGAAGCCAGCTTGTGCCTCTGGTATTACGTCATTGTCATCACAAAATTGACACAGTCTTTCGTTAATGACCATACTGTACAATTTACTGATAACGTTCAAGAGGGATATTCCTCTGTAATTGTCGACGTTTTGGACATTGCCTTTTTTATGTAAGGGAAAAATCAGTCCTTGTGTCCAACTCTCAGGGTATTGTCCAGATGAAAGATTTTATTAAACAAAGGGACGAGAAATTTTATGTGAACATCAGGGGCATGCAAAAAGAAATCAGAGGACAAGCCATCAGGACCTGAGGCTTTACCACTTTTCAGTTTCCTCAGTGCCCTCCTGATTTCTGCTTCTGATATATCATCGTTTAGTTGTGATTCCTCACATTCTTCATGGTCATCAGAACTGTGTGCATCTAGAAATGTTTGTACTTCTTCTGAAAATTCCAAGTCATCTGATGTCTGTTTTACATTGAACAGAGCATTGAAATAGTCAAACCATGCTCTGGGGGTAATTTCTTCTGTCTTATTTTGTTTGTTTGAGGTAAGTCTTTTAAGTTTTTGCCAAAAAGATCTAGAGTTTTTATCATTGCAAGATTCGTTTAATTCCTTTAATAATTGTTCGTTATACTCTGTCTGTTTCTTTTTGCTTATATTTTTCAATTCTTTCTTGCAGTCAATGTAATTATTTAAATCATCTTGTGCATTTGAGTGCCGAAACAATTTCAAGTGCCTGTATTTCTCTTGTTTTGTATGTTGGCATTCTGCATCCCACCAGGGTGGTTGGGTATGTGTTTGAGGCTTACTCTGCCTTAACTTCATTTTGTCTGCTGCACTGTGAAGGAAGGAAATGAAATAGTGACACGCTTCCTCAGTGCTAGTTTCTAATGCTGATATGAATTTTTCAAATACCTGGTGGGCGTACTCTTGACAGTAATCCCTGAATGATTCAGCATAACCTTCTTTCCACAAAAATGTTGTGTTTTCTTCTAAATCTATGTCATCC
>JASPKP010003956.1:17500-18619 GCA_030674155.1 Stramonita haemastoma | reverse complement strand
AAATGATAAAACCACCAGTATTGTTTTAGAGAAAGAGAAAGCCGGGAACTTCCATTAGAGAACTGTTCCATAAACCCCCCAGGCCCCTACCCATTTTGGGGAAAGAAATGGCGTAGTTTGCGGTGTGTCTTGGGCAGGGTTTTTCCCCCCCACTTTATGGGGGGCAGCAATATGAAAAAAACATTTAATTTTTGGACTAACTCGGGAAGTGTTTTAAAACCCCCCTTTCCGTCGGGTATGGTAGACTTTTAGTGTGGGAAAGACTGAAGACTAAAGGATCGGGGGACTTGTCCCTTTTGGATCCACTAGGGTTTTTTTGTTTTTCCAACGGCTTTTGTTTGGGTTTTTCTGTTTTTATGTGGCTGGGTTTTTAGCTTTCCCAAGGGGGAAAATTTTCGAGTTGTGAGTATTTTAATGCGTTTCATTTATTTTTTCAAGCCGGAAAATAATTATTATAAGGGGGGGGGCAGTAAAGGAATTTGGGTGGAAACAGTAAAATTTTTTTTGAAAATTGAAAAGTAGCGGTGAACTGACTGAGAGGTAGGGGAGGCTTGGGGGCTTATGTTTATGGGTTTTCCAAAACCTGTCATACTGTGTATGCCCCCCCATCAAAAGAGGGCGGGAAAACCTGTGGTCCCGAAACATTGCGGGTCCCCCAATTTGAAGACCCCGGGTTCAATTCCGTTTTGGGGGGAATTTTTTCCCCTGGAGGGTTTCATCAGTGTGACCCCCACTTTACCCTAAAGTCCCCTTTGGGGTGAGACTATTAAACCCCCCGGGGGCCCCTGTGCGAACGCACGCAGAAAATTTTCGCACCGTTTTTTTCCTGTACCCCTCTTTTAAGAGTAGGCCATCGTGTTCCCGGGGGGAAAGATGCAAGATTTTTCAAAAACTGTATGCAAAGGGGGGCTGGGGGTAAAATAGCCTTTAGTGGTTTTTCCCTTTCCTCGATAGAAAAGAATAAATACAAATTCAAAAACAGAGGTAAAGCCAAAGGGGTGGGCTTCTCCTTAAATTTTTAAAATTCCCCATCAAAAACCCCCTTACGGTTTTGAACTTTGAAGGGTTTTGCTGGGGGTCTGTTTGCGTTTTCAGTATTAATTTTGGCTTTTCTCAAGG
>JASPKP010003956.1:0-5000 GCA_030674155.1 Stramonita haemastoma | reverse complement strand
TATTGTATTGTATTGTATTGTATTGTATTGTATTGTATTGCATTGTAGTGTATTGCATTGTATTTTATTGTGTTGTGTTGTCTTGTATTGTCTTGTCTTGTATTGCATTGTATTGTATTGTATTACATTGTATTGCATTGTGCTGTGATGTATCGTATTGTATTACGTGGTACTGTTTCATATCAAAATGGTATTTTATTGAACCGTATTCTTTTGTGTGGTATCGTATCGTATTACTTGGTAATGTGGCGTATCATATGGTATTGTTTGTATTGTGTTGCATCCTATCGTATGGGTCAGCGTCCTGTATGACTGTCTTGTTTTGTGCGGTGAGGTATTGTATCGTATCGCATGGTATTGTATCGTACTATATGGTATTGTACTGTATCAATAGTCTTTTGCTGTGTAGTATATTAATTCTTGCTGTTGTGTTGTATCAGATGGTATGTATTGTATTGTATTGTATTGTATTGTATTGTATTGTATTGTATTGTATTGTATTGTATTGCATTTTATTGTATTGTATTGTATTGTATTGTATTGTATCGTATTTCATGGTACTGTGACCTATTATGACAATCATGTTGTACTGTAATTTACTTTATTGCATTCTATGGCTCTCTCGCATTGTTCTCTGTCTCTCTGTCTGTCTCTATGTCTGTCTGTCTCTGTCTATGTCTCTCTGCCTCTCTCTCTCTCTCATTTTGACAATGGAAGTCTGTGAGTAAAATCATATCAATTGTCATGATGTATAATGTGCCTGATGTTTGTATTTTGAATGTTGTAAAATGTCAAGCTTTTATAGATTTATTAAGTCATGATTTCGGACTATACATATTCAATACTCTGCTGTGTTCAGCACGCGCCAAGATATTATGGCAAACACTTATCAAAGTTTACGAAAAATTATACTTCATTTTTTGCATCTTTCCATTTTTGCCCCTGAAAGTGTATTGTTGTCTGAAGCTGATGTACACTCAACAATTTCAGTGTTCAGTGTTCTCTTTCCCTCTGTCTCTCTCTTTCTTTGTGTCTATCTCTCTGTGTGTCTCTCTGTGTGTCTCTGTCTGTCTTTTTTCTAACTATCTGTCTCTGTTTTTGTCTCTCTCTACGTGTCTCTCTTTCTCTGTCTATCTTTCTCTCTGTCTCTCTGTCTCTTTGTTTTTCTCTCTTTCTCTCTCTTTCTGTCTCTGTCTCTCTCTATTTCTGTCTCTGTCTCTGTCTGTCTGTCTCTGTCTCTCTCTCTCGCCCCTTCTCTCTCTATCTTTGTCTCTCTGTTTCTCTGTCCCTGTCTCACTTTGTCTGTCTGTCTCTGTCTCTGTCTCTGTCTGTCTGACTGCCAGTCTGTCTGCCTGCCTGCCTGCCTGCCTGCCTGCCTGCCTGCCAGTCTGTCTGCCTGCCTGTCTGCCTGGCTGGCTCTCTGCCTGTCTCTCTGTCTCTCTGTCTCTCTGTCTTTCTGTCTTTCTGTCTCTCTGTCTCTCTGTCTCTCTGTCTGTCTCTGTCTCTGTCTGTCTGTCTGTCTCTCTCAGCTAAAAAAAAAGAAATTGATGTCTGATACAACGTATGGATGGCAATCCACAAAATCATTGTGAACCTCTCCAGGTATATTATATATATATATATATATATATATATATATATATATATATATATATATATATATATATATATATATATATATAACTATCACCATATACCCTTGCTTATCTTTACTACTCCAACAATCTCCCATCCTCATCTTTGTCATCTCAAAAAAATAAGTTGAAAATAACTAACTGTTTTCTGTGTGTGTGTGTGTGTGGTGTGTGTGTGTGTGTGTGTGTGTGTGTGTGTGTGGTGTGTGTGTGTGTGTGTGTGTGTGTGTGTGTGTGTGTGTGTGTGTGTGTGTGTGTGTGTGTGTGTGTGTGTTTTTCCCTTCAAATTTTAGCCAGCACTACTATTCTCTCAAGAGAAGCTGAGGTCTCTAACGCCTCGATTCTCTAACGACCACACAGGTTATGGGACTCCTTTAACTTTTTTTTTTTTTTATTTTTTTTTACTCTTTTACTATTCTCCTGTCTGACTTCAATACCATAACTGCCGAAGAAGGAGATTTCCTACGTCTTTTGTCTTCTCTTCAAACCAATTAAAAAATCAAAATAGCAACCATCCCAGGGCTGTGTCCTTTATTTAGATTTTAGTTTTAACTGGACACGGAACGTAAGCGCTTGAGTTCTCCCGCCCTCGCCCCCCCCTCCCCCACTAACACGCCCCACCCCCCTCCCCCTCCATCCTTAGTATTGTTGATACATGCTAAGCACGCAAGCTGTATGGGAGACTAGATAGCTTGGTGGTTTGAGCGTTGTTGCACACACTGCGCTTGCATGGGATCTGCTGCTGACCCGGGTTCGAATCCCGTTTACATCCCCATCCCTCGTTGACTTAACTTCAGTGCCAACTCCACTATCCCCCCCCCCCCCCCCCCGACCCCCCCCCCAAAAAAAAAAAAAAAAAGTCATTCGAATGAGATTTATAAACCGAGCTCCTCGAATGTGAATGCACGCTGAACATTTCGCGTGCATGTTCAAACCTGATCTGCTTTTTGGAAGAGTAGGCCATTGTGTACCATGTTAAGTGGGGACGGATAAAGAGCATTTACAAATCAGCATACACACGGGGGACTAGATGTAAAAAAAAAACAAAACCGCCCCACGGACACCACTGAAGATTTTTGCAAAACAGCTTTCTTCCACTCCCTGCGCGGCCGCTCGTGGTCGTCTGCTTTCTGTAACGTTAATGGTTCCCCTGCCCACTATACTATACTATACTATACTATACTATACTATACTATACTATACTATACTATACTATATTATACTATACTATACTATACTATACTATACTATACTATACTATACTATACTATACTATAACTATACTATACTATACTATACTATACTAATACTATACCATACCACGCCACGCCACGCTACGCTCCGCTATACTCTACTCTACTCTACTCTACTCTACTCTACTCTACTCTACTCTACTACACTACACTACACTACACTACACTACACTACACTACACTACACTACACTACACTACACTACACTACACTACACTACACTATAGCGTCGATCATTCTGATAGGTGATTGTAACACGTGGACTTATTGATTGGATCCAGATGGAATCTAAATCCTGAGGACATAACAATGACAGCTTGTTAATTCTCTGGACAGTGGAAGTTGAGACGGTAGGGGGAAGGTACTGACTGCATGCGCCATTCTTTTTTTTTCTTTGTTGGTAGTTGCTCATTAGTGAGGGCGCGAGCGTCTTCTTTGCTTGAGTTTACTGGCTCATTAAATAGCATCATTATGAAGCATGGGTTGAGTTAGAAAGAAAACGTGTGCAGTTGCTCATCTGTCAGTTGGAATTTTCTACGTGTTCACTTGCCCAGCACTTCAGCACGTTTGATAATGTCAAGGATGAATGAGATGGGGGGGGGGGGGGGGGGGGGGGGGGGGGGGGGGGGGGGGGGGGGGTAGAGTAACAGCTAAACAACCTTTGAAACTTTGTGCAGATATGACACGTGCTGGTCTAAAAGGGAATTTTGGTGTCTATTTGTCTGTTTCTCTGTCCGTGTTTTGTTGTGGGTTTTTTTGTGTGGGTTTTTCTTGTTTTAATTTTGCTGGTTGTTTATTCTTTTTTAAAATTATTATAACAAAGCTTGTATCAATGTGAATGTGTCTGTTTTGTCCCCTTTATCTATCTGAATTTTTCTTAAAGGTTTTGGTTTTTAGTCTGTTCTTGTATCTATTCGTTTGATTTTTTAAAATAAAAATTTTACTGATATCCCAGTGGTTCTTTGTCCCCATATCCCTTGCATGTGTCTTTCTGCATTCTATTGCTATCTTTGCCTCGGCATCTGTCTTTCTGTCTGCCTGCCTGTATATGTCTGTCTGTTTTTCTGTCTGTCTGTCTGTCTGTCTGTCTGTCTGTCTGTCTGTCTGCCTATTTGTCTGTCTGTCTTTCTGTCTGTCAGTCTCTCTCTGTCTCTGTCTCTGTCTTTGTCTCTATCTCTGTCTCTGTCTCTCTCTATCTCTCTCTCTCTCTCCCTCCATTTCCCCCCCTCTCTCTCCCTCTCCCTCTCTCCCCTCTTTCCCCCTCTCTCTCCCCCCCCTATCTCTCTCTCCCCCCTCTCTCTCTCTCTCTCATTCTTTCTTTCTTTCTGGATATTAATTTTATCAATCAGTTTTGTAAACATGAGGAAACTTGAGGCACACATATGTGTGAGTTGGCCACAGCAACGCTAGCCTATTTCTCTATTAATTAAACACACTGACCTCCTCACCCTAACCCCCTTCCCCATGCCCCTCTATTTCCACATGTGCTAAATAAACAAAAATGTAAAAGATAAAACCAATGGTGCTGTTCGCGTTTTTTTTTGTTATCAGCTCCGACTGTGTGACAAAGGATCTCAGACAAAGATCACCTTAATAATGAGGAAGTGAAAACCAAAATCCAAAATACCCTTGGACCATAATTATTGTGAAGAACTCCTGACTTTAGTGAAACAATGCAAGCTAAAGTGGTGCGGGCACTTCACACGAACATCTGGACTGGCCAAGAAATTCTTACAGGGAACAGTAATAAGGGGAGGGAGACAAAGAGGCAGACAGAGGAATAAACGGTGGGAAGACAGCATCAGAGAGTGGACAGGCCTTGGGTGGAGCGATCTGCCACGGAAAGCAGAGGATCGCGGGAAGTGGAGGAAGCTGGTTGCAAAATCTTTCATTGGTGCCCTTACGGTCTAAGGGACTATGAGGTGGGTGGAAGGTGAATACAGGATAGGGTGTCCATAGTTTGTCTTTAGGTCGAACAGATTGGAAATCAAATTTACATGTATTTTGTTAAATAAAAACACGTTTTCTGTGGCATGTTTATACATGAAAGTTGAATGAAAAAACATGTTGTATGTGTCATGTTAAAAATATGAAAGTTGAAAAACATGTTGTT
>JASPKP010003955.1:10000-18621 GCA_030674155.1 Stramonita haemastoma | reverse complement strand
GGGATAAGCACCGGCCTGATGAGCCTTAGGCTCGTGACAGACTTTAACTAAAGGGCTGCATCATGCAAGACAAGCCCCCCGAATGGCAGTACCCTGCAAGACAAGCCCCTGAAGGACAAATCCCGTATGCAAAACGGGCCCCTGAAGGGCAAAATCCTACATGCAAAACAGGCCCCTGAAGGGCAAAATCCTGCATGCAAAACAGGCCCCTGAAGGGCAAAATCATGCATGCAAAACAGACCCCTAAAGGGCAAAATCCCGAAAGACCTGCCCCTCAAGGGCAAAATCCTGCATGCAAAACGGGCCCCTAAAGGGCAAAATCCCGAAAGACCTGCCCCTCAAGGGCAAACTCCTAAAGACCAACTCCTGAAGGGCACACTCCTGAAAGACCAGCCCCTCAAGGGCACACTCCTGAAAGACAAGCCCCTCAAGGGCAAACTCCAGAAAGACCAGCCCCTCAAGGGCACACTCCTGAAAGACCAGCCCCTCAAGGGCACACTCCTGAAAGACCAGCCCCTCAAGGGCACACTCCTGAAAGACCAGCCCCTCAAGGGCACACTCCTGAAAGACAAGCCCCTCAAGGGCACACTCCTGAAGACCAGCCCCTCAAGGGCAAACTCCTGAAAGACCAGCCCCCGAAGGGCACACTCCTGAAAGACCAGCCCCTGAAGGGCAAACTCCTGAAAGACCAGCCCCTGAAGGGCACACTCCTGAAAGACCAGCCCCTGAAGGGCAAACTCCTGAAAGACCAGCCCCTGAAGGGCACACTCCTGAAAGACCAGTCCCTGAAGGGCGAATCCAGTGCAGGCCTAGCATTGTTGCCCAGGGATCTAGGATCAGATCCCACTAGGCTGAAGAGCAAAGTTGATAAAAGTTTGGGGGCTTTCGCATCATGTCTGCATGACCTCGTATCCCTAAAACAATTCAGGGATCAAATGCGATGAGAGCAGTGAGGACTGGGGTCTCTGTGGACATCGGACATTCGACATGCAGCAGCATGTGAAAGGTAAGAATTGCAAAGTCTCCTTCCATGAAAGGGCTGCCTTGCATTCTTCACAGGTATCTTTGTACCGAGTACAACCTGTCTATGCCTGCGTGCATCATGTTCACACGTGTACCTCAGTCTTTCACATTTCCCAAATCGAAATTTGTCCCTGCAGTTTTCGGTAAGGCTCAACGATCGCGGATTTCAGAACTTTATCAGGAGCCTTTGAACCTTACTCTGTGATCACAAAGACTGACAGACTAGGCGTCGACATTGGGTTTGGTGTCCTAAACTGGCACAGCCAGTAAAACCCTTGCACACAGTGCTCAAGGGGAAAGGACACATCCAGCCCCCAGACTTTGTTCAAGCATTTGCTCGACCTTCCGGGTCTCTCCCATCTCGCCCTGATTCCTGAAAAGTCTTAGCATAGATGTCAAAAAGTCATGTGGGTCATCTTAGTTCTCTGGCCCTGTCTCTGACGTCGTGATTGTCACACGTATCAAGACCTCACAGAGGTAAGTACATGTGCAATGTTTTCTTCTTTTTTGTGCTTTTGTTTTTCGAGGTACCACTGCGAAGTTTTAAGATTTATGTTGAATATTCCCGTGTTTCCATAACTTACCGAAAGAGACGAAACTTCCAGACCTTTATGGGGTCTTTTTGATATTCCGTATGCCTGTATACACGAATGAAAGTAAAGCACCAGCAAGCATGAATAGAAGTTATGAAAGATGATGATAAAATGTCCCCCTGATGTGTTAAGCACTGTCAAGATTAAACCTGAGTATCAAAGATTTCATAATTGTAACAATTAGAAATTCGACACAGACCAAACAAATCGCCAGCAGTTGATGTGAAGAAAAGCTTAAGACACTGTTAATTGCTAAAACATCCCTAGAAACTGTGCATTTTCTGAAATGTAGAGAATACACAACATATATATAATCTCCCCCTCTGCCCTCCCTCCCCCTCTCTCTCTCTCTCTCCCCCCTCTGTCCCTCCCTAAAGAGTGAGAGAGAGAGAGAGAGAGAGAGTGTGTGTGTGTGTGTGTGTGTGTGTGTGTGTGTGTGTGTTGTGTGTTGTGCAGGCATTACGTTTTGAAATGTCAATTTTTTGTGTAGAAATCCTTCCGTCATCGAGGCTGTTCCCGTCCTAGGTACTTCAATGCCTGAGGACGCGGCACGAGCAAGTGGAAACACCCAATAAGGTATAGGCCCCTACCCGTATGTCATCTTGTTGTAGTTGCTGTAATTGTTATTTTTGTTGGGCGTTTCCGTTGCATCGTATCTTGTTTTGTATAATATTGTATCGTATTGTACTGTATTGTTTACTACTATTGTGTTGTATCGTATCGTATTGCATTTGTTTAACTCTGTCATATCGTGTGGTGTGGTGCTGATATGTGACTTTTTTTCCAATTCCCTATCTCCAGACAAACTGGGTTCCAATCTAGGAAAACTCTTATAGCCTTCTTCAGTGCTAACTTTGTTGTTCTGGCATCAGTGTTATTCTCTCTCTCCCTGTCTCTTTGTCTCTGTCTCTCACTCTGTCTGTCTGTCTGTCTCTTTGTCTCTGTCTGTCTCTTTGTCTCTGTCTCTGTCTCTCTCTCTCTCTCTCTCTCTCTCTTCTCTCTCTCTCTCTCTCTCTCTCTCCTCTCTCTCCTCTCTCGCTCGCTCGCTCGCTCGCTCGCTCGCGCGAGCACGCGCTCCATTCCCCTCTCTGTATATAAATACATCCCCCCAGAATATAATAGAATAGAATAGAATAGAATAGAATAGAATAGAATAGAATATATATAATTCTCTGTCTCTGTCTCTGTTTCTCTCTCTATCCCTCTCTCTCTCTCTACCTCCCCCTCTCTCTCTGTCTCTATCTCCCTCTCTCTCTCTCCTCTCCTCTCTCTGTCTGTCTGTCTGTCTGTCTGTCTGTCTGTCTGTCTGTCTGTCTGTCTGTCTGTCTCTCTCTCTCTCTCTCTCTCTCTCTCTCCTCTCTCTCTCTCTCTCTCTCCTCTCTCTCTCTCTCTTGTGTATGTGTATGGCCACGCGCTTTGTGTGCGCGCGTGCGTGCGTGCGTGCGTGTCTGTGTGCGTGTGTGCGTGCGTGCATGCGTGCAAGCATTGGAGTTCAAAATATCTTGATTTTCTTTTCCTAGAATCATTCTGTCATCGCCATGCCGAAGTCGGAACCGCTGGACCTGACTTGTCGGACGCTTAATGGCGATCGCAACGCAATTTTGCTCATGGGACAGACACAGGCTGCTGTCAGAGCGTTCGACGAAGAAGAAGAATCCTTTTGTCATCAAGACTGTTCCCGTCCTAGGTACTTCAGTGCCTGAGGATGCGGCACGAGCTAGTGGAAGCACCCATAAAGGTAATACCAGTATGTGATCTGTTGTTGTTGGCCGTTCCATAGCTTAACCTTCTGAGAGTACTCAAGAACATGTACTCTGTTTCGCACATCATACTTATGAATATCACTGAGATTATAAAATATATTATAGAAGTTTGCTATACGGCTGGGTGTTTTTTTCAAGTGCTTTACTATATAGGCAGCTACACTCTGTCTTCCGAAGATTTTTTTTTATCCTTTTATGGAGTGTAAAGCTCATACTAAGAGTATGTAATGGAGGAAGACAATCTTTACATAGTTTAAAGCATAACATTTTAATATTGGCATTTGAACTTTGTTTACACCAATGACCCACAAAATAATAATAACAATCATAATAATAATAATAATAATAATAATAATAATAATAATAATGATAATAATAATAATAGGCACCTATCAGTCTCGAAAGACTATGGAGTTGCGCTCTAGTCTTTAGAGACTAATGATAACAATGATGATGATGATGATGATGATGATGATGATGATGATGATGATGATGATGATGATGATAATAATAATAATAGTAATAATAATAATAATAATAATAATAATAATAATAATGATGATGATGATGATGATGATGATGATGATGATGATGATGATGATGATGATGATAATAATAATAATAGTAATAATAATAATAATAATAATAATAATAATAATAATAATAATAATAATAACAATAATGATGATGATGATGATAACGAAAATACTACTAAAGATGATAATGATAATAATCCTTAAAACAGTGATAATATTCTTTGTACAAAATTCGGAGTAAGTGTAATCTATCGTGAAATAGCCCGGAGTCAAACTTTATTTTTTAGGCCCCAAAAATCTCAAGTGTATAAACACTGCACAATATTGTGTGCAACAACAGGGTGTTTGTTTTAGGGCTAGTGAACTAAAAAAAAATGATCAAGGATGCGCTCTCCAGGGAAAACGTTTCCGATTTCTGTGGTATTTTATTTCACTGAGACAGGCTCCAGTTCCCAGTGTACCTCTCAAAGTTCTGCATTGTCCACTGTGATCAGCTCTCCAGTGCTGTGGAGGGGACTTCTCTCTTAACTCCTTCAGGAGTCGGTGGGGCACTGGAGTTTGTTTTTCAGACAGTGTTTCCGGGGGATAATGTGTACCTGGCAGAGCATGTCTGTTTTCCAGGTAGCAGGGTGCACGCTGGTTAGGTTTGATCGGGTATACTGCTGACCTGGTTGGCTGTAGCAGGCCTGCATTCTAGCACAAAGGGATAGTTGGTAATGCGAGGGCAAGATGTTCACTTTAGCAGGGGAGCCCCACAAATAGACATTTCAGTGGTGCCAAGAGAATGGTTGGAATGTTGTCCACAGCATGATGATCTTGTTAAATTAAAATCAATTGTTTTATATGTGTTCTTACACACTGCTCTTCCTTTTTCAGGCCTGCTAATCTACATGGAAAACTACACTGCAGTGGACTACACCATACAACGCTGCACCACGGAACACTTCACCACGGAACACTTCACCGCGGAACTCTTCACCGCGGAACACTTCACCGCGGAACACTTCACCGTGGAACACTGCACTGCCCAGTGACTCGCTGTGGGATTTCTGCCACATTCTTGCATGTCAGGAATGGAACTACACAACTCCAGTAAGTAGGCCTATTATTTTTTCCGTCTTACCGTTGTGGTGTGTCGTGTTGTGCCGTGCCTTGCCGCGCCGTGTCCGGTTGGGTCGCGTCGTGTAGCGTCGCGTCGTGTCGGGTCGGGTCAGGTCGCTTGCCATGTCTGGTCGCGTCGCGTCCCGTCGCGTCGTGTCGTGTCGTTTCGGGTCGAGACAGTCCGGGTCGTGTGCATGCGTGCGGTGCCGTTCCGCATCGCATCACATCACATCGCATAGTGTAGTTTGTTGTGGTAAATTTCTCTGTGCGAAATTCAAGCTGACCTCCAAAGGGAGAGCACATCGCCACCAGAGCATTACCTCCCATTACTTAAAAAATAATTACTTTCTGCATGTGCATTTGTTTCCCTCTAAATGTGACTCTCTCTCTCTCTCTCTCTCTCTCTCTCTCTCTCTCTCTCTCTCTCTCTCTCTCTCTCTCTCTCTCTCTCTCTCTCTCTCTCTCTCTCTCTCTCTCTCAGAAGACCAGAAGACCAGAAGAGTTATTTGTTCTGAATTTGATAACGGAAACAAGGCTTTGGCAATTTTGAGATCTCCTTTTGCATTTTGATCCTTTTTACTTATAGAGATTTTTGGGGCAATTTTTTGGCATTGTGTTCTTTGGTTAGCTAATATTTCATTGAGAGTGGGTTCATATTTCCCCGTGTGTATATTTTTGTGCTTTGTGATTTCTCATATATAGTTTACCTAATCTTGTTTCAGTTTTCCTATTACTGCATTTGTTTTTCATTATAGGACTGTAGCTTGATCTCATTAGGACTAATTGTATGAATTAGTGATCATATGTGCATGATATAAGCAATTTATACTGATTATGGATCATCAAAACAATATATGGTTAACTAAAGATGGTCTTCGAATTGGTCATCTCAACATCAATCATGCAATACACAAAATGACTGAAATATCTTCTATATTATCTAATTCAGGCAAAAATTTCCATGTGTTTGGTTTTACAGAAACCCATTTATCCTCTCATATTTCAGACAATGACATCTCAATACCAGGCTACAATACAATCCGAAGAGACTCCCATATTCACAAAGAAACTGGTATAGCTGTTTATGTTCATCAATCAATTCAGTTCAAAAGAGTTACAAATTTAGAGCAGCTTTATGTAGAAACAATTTGGATTGAAATCAAACTAAGAAATTCCAGACCAATTCTTTTATGTTTTCTTTATAGAAATCCCAAAGAAAAAGCAGAATGGATTGATCACTATGTTTCAATGTTGGATAGTATAGATAAAGATTATGATGATATTATTATATTAGGTGATTTCAATATTGATTTATTAAAACCAAATAACCATTGGATACAGACATTCGAATCTTTCAACTTAAAACAATTGATAACTATGCCAACTCGTGTTACAGATATTTCCAAAACTTTGATTGACCATATATATGTTGTAAATAAAGAAACTATTGTAGAGGTAAATGTTCCACTTTCTGGCTGCAGTGATCACTTCCCTATATGCATTACATGGTCCAAGAAAGGAGTAAAAATTCCAAAAGTTAGCCACAAAACTATAACTTACAGAAATTTCTCACACTTTAACAGTAACGTCTTTCTACAGGATCTTCTTAATTCACATCTAAGCAATGTTTATCAAATTACTGATCCCAATTTAGCCATTGAATATTGGTATTCTATTTTTTATAATATTTACAATAAACATGCTCCATTACAAACAAAAAGAGTTAAATACAAAACAAAACCACCTTGGCTTACCGACAAAATACAGAAACATATATATCATAGGGATTATCTATTAAAGAAAGGTTTCCGAGATGATTATAAGAAACAAAGAAATTATGTAACTTCACTTTTACGGGCTGAGAAAAAAAAGTATTTTGAAGAGCTTCTTAAAAACAACAGGGACAATAGATGTATTTGGAAAACTATTAACCAGCTCACCAAAAAAAGTTTTAATAAAAACTCAAACATTCACTGTGATATATCTGCTGATAAATTAAATCTTCATTTCACATCTGTTGTTGACCAACTAATCTTTAAGGACAAATCAAAAGAAAATGACTTGAAAAAATTGAAAGCTTTCTGCGACAGTAAGAATATTCAATCTAAAATTGAAATAAAACCTATTACAGTCAATGAAGTATTCACTGCTTTAAATCATCTGAAACAATCCTCAACACGTGGGCTCGATGGACTAGATGGGAAAATTCTTAAACTATCCGCATCAATTATAGCAGAAACACTTACATATGTCTACAATCTTTGCATAAGCAAAAACACCTTCCCTAAACTCTTAAAACAGGCAAAAATTATTCCTTTACACAAATCTGGCAATACCTCAGAACCATCAAACTACAGACCAATAGCAATATTATCCACTCTTGCAAAACCATTAGAACAGCACATTTACAAATGTTTACTTGCCCACTTAAACAAACATAATCTATTACACCCAAATCAATCTGGTTTCAGAGCAAACCATTCATGCCACACCACTCTTGTTAAACTAACAGATAAATTGCTGCTTAATATGAATAAAAAAGAATTCACAGGTATACTCTTTATTGATTTTGCAAAGGCTTTCGATGTTATTGACCACAAGCTACTACTACGGAAGCTTGCAGTCTACAAACTATCTCCTAGTATCCTCGAACTGATTTCATCTTTCCTATCTGAGAGACAGCAAAAAGTATATCTAAACAACACTTCTTCAAGTTTTCTTCTTAATAACTTTGGTGTACCGCAAGGATCAGTGCTTGGTCCCTTGTTGTTTCTTTTATATATAAATGACCTGCCATTAACTATTAAAGTACAAAATGAACTATTTGCAGATGATACAACTCTTTATACTAGCCACAAAAACCCTCTCCAAGTATGCCAAAGTTTACAAGAGAACATAAATATTATTGTCGAATGGACACAAATTAACCATTTGGCCCTTCATCCAGGTAAAACGAAATTCATGCTCTTATCAACAAGACAAAAACGTCAAAATCTTAACATAAACCTACCTCCTATTTATATCAACAATGTCAGAATTGAAGAAGTTTCTAATCACAAAATTTTGGGAGTAACGATTGATAATAATTTGTCTTGGTCTGTACATATACGTAACTTAACAAAGAAAATTGCCTCCAAAACATATCAGTTAAATAAGATTAAACACTGTCTTAATCTGAATGCAAGAAAAATATTTTTTCATTCATTTATTCAGTCTAGTGTGGATTATGCATCTACACTATGGGACCTAGCCAGTAATAACCTATTCAAACCATTAATCAGTATTCATAAACGAGCTGTCAAAATAGTAATAGATAAGTCATCTTCACTGACATTTTCAGATTACAAAAATGTAAATATTCTGCCTCTCAAAACAAGATTGTTGTTAAATAAAGGTGTACTAATGCATAAAATCCTTCATGGTAATGCCCCATCTTCCTTAAGCAGCATGTTCAGTATAAACGACTCTCGACATTCACATAAAATCAACCTCCCTTTACCAACCATTACTCTGTTTAAATCAAGTCTAATATATTCTGGGAGCTGGTTTTGGAATAGACTCCCAACCTTTCTAAAATATGAATCAAAGTTTTCAAGATTTAAGTT
>JASPKP010003955.1:0-7500 GCA_030674155.1 Stramonita haemastoma | reverse complement strand
ATCAACATAGTTTAAAGCATATAACATTTCAATCTCAACGTAGTTCAAAGCAGAACATTACAATATCGGTATTAAATTTTGCACTTTGCTGACATCAATAATCCCCACAACTATTGGCCTGGGCCATGACTGTTATTGCTAGAATGTTTCTTTGACAAAAATGACGATGTTTTATACTTTCATAGGATCAATCTGTGTTGAGTTAAAACTAGAAGTGGGTGTTGAGCTTAAGAGTTTTTCTCTTTTTTTTTTAAGTGAAGGGGTGACAATCCAGTGTGGCCTACATGGACGGAGTTACACACTTTTGGTCATGATACAAATGCGGGAATGGTGCTTAGTGTCTTGCCATAGTGTGTCAAGGGATTTTTTTTCAGACAAAGGGTATTCTAAGTAACATTTACCCAGGTGCCTGTTTTCTTTGAGATAAAAATAAGTTATACACACACACACACCATATTCTCTCTCTCTCTCTCTCTCTCTCTCTCTCCTCTCTCTCTCTCTCTCTCTCTCTCTCTCTCTCTCTCTCTCAACGTGGGTGGGTGGCTGTGTAGTCACGCGTGCTCAGGCGTTTAATTTGAAAACTTTTCATTTTTCTGTGCAGAATCCTTCCGTCATCAAGACTGTTCCCGTCCTAGGTACTTCAATGCCTGAGGACGCGGCACTAGCAAGTGGAAGCACCACGGAAGACTGCGCTACACCACGGAAGACTACGCTACACCACGGAAGACTACGCTACACCACGGAAGACTACG
This sequence comes from Stramonita haemastoma, assembly GCA_030674155.1. Lineage (NCBI taxonomy): Eukaryota > Metazoa > Mollusca > Gastropoda > Neogastropoda > Muricidae > Stramonita > Stramonita haemastoma. The sequence goes on along the minus strand of JASPKP010003955.1, from coordinate 6,748 downwards.
CTACACCAAGGAAGACTACGCTACACCAAGGAAGACTACACTACACCACCGAAAACACCACAGACTATTACACCACGGAAAACACCACTGCAGAACAGTGAACGAAGATCAAAGCTGCACTTCTCGTGTGCTCGCACCCACGGGCAATTTTGTTTCTTCTTTTATTTTGAGGATAATGGAATGACACTCGTGTGCTTTTTTACATCCAGTCCCTGCGTGTGTGCAGTTTTGTCAATTTTGCCATCCATTCCCACAGGCACACAATAGCCTGCTCTTCCGAAAAGCGAAACGGGTTTTAACGTGTGTGCAAGATGTTCAGCGTGCGTTCGCACACTGTAATTGGGTTTATAGTCTCATCCGAAGAACTGGTAGGGGGGGGGGGGGGGGGGAGAGGGTTGTGGAGTCGGCTCTGATGTTAACTCCAGAGGAAAACATCCCCATGAACGGTATTCGAACCCGGGTCAGCATATCATGAGCGCAATGCACACAACGCTCTAACCAATCAGGCTGTCCCGTCCCCCTCCCTACCTACACTGAAACGGTTTTGGTTTGTTTTAAACTGTGAGGAGAAACATAGCCCTCAAATCACTCAGCTCTGTCAGTTTTCTTCCCTACATTTTATCACAGGCTAGTTAGTTGCAAGGACAAGTAAAAGAAAAAAATAATTCAAGTTCGTGACATTTTAGAAATGTGTTAGTTTGTGAGGCATACTATTAATCAAAATGTATTTTCCCTTCCATATGAAAATTCGCCGATATTTTGTAGTCTTTGTGTTTCTGCTGTAATCACTTAATGTCAGACCTCATAGTTGGTGTCCGCATATTAAGGTTTTTTTTCTTCATATTGAGCTAGTAGTAAACAAAGGATGAAGTCTCGTTCCTTTCCTTCATGTTGGGTCAGTTGGAATCAAAGTATAAAGTGTTTTTTCTGGTATTTAGCTCGCTGGAATCAAGGTAAAAAAAAAGTTGTCCCTAATACATAATCTAGTATCAATGTTATTTCCTTCATACTGAGTTTGTATTAAAACTATACCCTCTTCCCTTCATATTGAACCAGGGGGTATGAAAGTATAAAAATCTTAACCTTCATTTTTGGTTAGATGGCTTCAAAGCATAAAAATCTTTCCTTCATATCAAGTGAGTTGGCATCAGTGTAAAGGTTTCTTCCTCCCATCGGGCTAGATTGTATGTAAGTATAAACTTTTCCTATATGGTGAGTGAGTTTTTATTCAAGGAAGAGGCCATTTCTTCAGTTAACTGGTATCAAAGTACAAGTTTTTTTTCCACTTAATATTAAAGTTAATTTTTTTTATCAGGTTTGTTAGAATTAAAGCAAAAGCTGTTTCCTCCATGTCAAATAAGCATATTACGAAGTATACAGTTATTTCACATTATTTTATTACTGCCACAGTGTAGAGTTCCTTACTCCTTGTCTAGTTAGGTGATATCAAGGTGTAAAGCTCTTTCCCAAATATCCAGTTAGCTGCTTACCATATGCATGAAGGTCTTTTATTTTTGTTCCATCATTTTTCATAAAACTTTTATTTACCTTACATTTGAGTAGTTGGTATCAAAGTATAAACATCTGGCTTTCACATTTATTTTGTATCCAAGTTTTCTTTTCATTGAATATTTTTCCACATGTTGAGTTATTTGGTATGGGAGTATAAAATTCCTTCATTTGTATTATTAAGTTGGTATCAAAGTCCAAAGCCTTTTCTTTTATATTGAGGTAGTTTTAAATTTTGTGTTTTTCCCCTTACTATTCAGTTTGTGTAAAGGTATGATAGTCTCCCCTTCATAGTGATTGTTAGCATCAAATCATAAAGTAAGTTTTTTTTAGGAGTTATTTGGTGTCCAAGCATAAAGTTTCTTTCGTTCATAATAAGTTAGCTGGTATCAATTTATAACATTCTTTCTTGTATATTGAATTAGTTCGTGTCAAAATTAGGGAAAAAAACCTTTTGTATTGAGTTATTGCTATCAAAGTATAAAGTTTTTTCTTTACCTTTTTAGTTGGTACCAAAGGTGTCGAAGTATAAAGATCTTCCTCCATGTTGAAATAGTTCCTAAGTATTTTCTTTCTTGAATATTTTGCTACTACATGTATTACAATATTTTTCTTTCTATTTAGTTTTTCGGTTCCAAAGTAAAAGGTCATTTTCTTCATATCCCAGCTTGTGGTAATATGAGGACGTTTTTCTTATACTGAGATAGGGCGAGGATTAGATCCCAAACACAACAGGCACTCGCACACACACAAACACACACACAACACACACACACACACCACACCGCACCGCACCGCACCACACCGCACCACACCACACCACACCACACCACACCACACCACACCACACCACACACACACACACACACACACACACACACACACACACACACAGAGGCGCGCGCTCAATTTTCTATTTTGATTGCTTTTGAAAGAACATTGTAGCTAAAGCTTTTACTGGCTTACAACGTCGTTTTGTTTTGGCGCCAAAAATGCTCAAAGTTCTAAAATGATTTCGGATCAGAAGTACTTGTACAAAACAGAGACGAAATGAAAACTCCTGGAAATGTACACTCGGCTTCAGACGTTTGTTGTGATGCAAATCTTTGCCATAGTCATTACTGGTATAGCATCGCCTATTTCACAGAAACAAATAATTTTACCTCGACTTTGCGGGATCAGCTTAAGAGAGAAAACTATGCACAAGCTGAGTGCAGGATGTTTGAAGAAAGAGCAGTACTTTTCCCCGGTACTCCTTTTTCCCTGTAGTGCTGTTCCCTGGAGCTGTCAACACTCCACTCTAACCCTAGTTCTTGCCCCATGCCGCAAACCCTAACACTTCACCAGTTTGATCCTAACTATTAACTCTTTGACACGGATTCCTTAACTCTAACTCAGTTCTGCGGTATGGGGAAACAGCTGTATAAGGGAACAGCAGCACAGGGAAAGAGGGGTTTGGGGGTATTGACCGCTGGGAAATATTTTATTCTGGAGAATACCGTGATAGAGACATGATTTGCAAAAGAGATGATATACAGAAAAATAAATAATGATTATAGCATCCTTATGCTTGCATAGCACTGATGCTTCAAGAATTGTTCTATTTTTAGTTTTCTGCAGGAACAAAGAAGGATGGCTTCCGACCACAGTCCATAAATCGGATATCTTCGCTGGAGCTATATAACAACAGAAAAAACCAGTGTTCTGATAACCTTTGAAAATAACGGCAATACTGAAAAAGTGCTTAACGTATGAGAGTTACACGGTTTTACTTCAATAGCTTGACACGTAGCTTTGACTTCAAATTCTACTGGTTATCAAGTATAAGGTTGTTTTTTTTTTCTTTTACTTTAAGTCACTTGGTTGGTTAGCGTAGATCTCTTTCCTTCCTCTTGAGTTGTCACTAGGTTTGGGTTGTTGTTTTTTTCATTCCATGAAATAAGTTGGTGTCACAGTATAGAATTATCCCCTTGCTATTGAACAAGTTGGCTCAAAGAATAAAGTTCCAAGCTTTGGTATCAAGATAGTTAACAAACTGTAAACTTTTTTCTTCAGATTCAGTTATTACAAAAGTATAGAGCTCCCCCTTTCATACTTCTTTGTTTTTTGTATCAGAGTATAAAATTTTCCCCTCCATATTCATTTAGTTGGTGTTAGCAGGCTCTTCCCTTTATATTGAGTGAGTTCTATCAAAGCAAAAAGTTCTTTCCTTCAGGTTGAGTTCGCTGGTACACGTGTAAAAGGTTATTTTCTTAATATGGGTTGGTGTTAAAAAAAGTAAAATTGTTCCTTGGAATGAGTTGGTTGATATCAAAGAAGTTATTTCCTTTATTCTAGTTGTTATTAGGTAGTTGTTATTGAGCCAGGTGTTATTAGGTATAAAACTCTTCCCTTCATATTGAGTTGTTGCCAACCTAGTTACCTTCACATTGATTGCATTGCTTGGAACAACAGTTGCATGAGAGAACAACACTAAAGGGAAAGAGGGGTTTGACTCACTGGCTAGCGGAAAATACTTCATTCCTCAGAGACGGTATAAGGGCTATATAAATCCCATATATCATCATCATTATAAGTGTTTCTATTTGTGCAAGAGAAAAGACATGCAGACGAATGTTTTTTTTGTTTTTTTTATATCATTTTTTTTTTTTTAGACAAATGTTAGTTTAAAGCTAAAGCTAATTCTTGATAGTTGTGGTACTGGGGAAAAGGGCCTGCTGTAGTGTATGGAGTCCATGCCCTGTTTCATCTGTGTCACTTTCCACGTGTGGATTTTGATTCAGATTAATCTAGTTCTTTTCAAGGTTTACAGTTCTTCCCGTGTAGTAAGTTGGTGGTGTATGAAGCTTTTCCCTTCCTATTGAACTAGTTGGTATGAAGTATTAACTTTCATTCCTATTGAGTTGGTGTCATGAAATAAGGTTCCTCCCTTTATACTTAAGGGTTGATCATCATGTAATGTTCCAAAATTTTCTATTGACTTTGTCTATACATAGGTTTCTTTGAAGATTTTTTTTCCTATAAAGGTGTTGAAAAAATATTTAAGATACGCTTATAATAATTATCGATATAAACAGTTTTTTTTTTCAATTCCAAAAGTTTTCATAATCCTATAGATGATCATTGCTAAAAAAAAAAATTAATAAAAATAAAAAGTTTTCCTTTTTTCTATTTCATCAATCGGTTGAAAAGTGCTTGGGTGCTCTGATAGTTTTGTTAGGTTTATTAGTTATAAATTACGAGTTTCCTCTCGTTTTATTCTGGTGGTATGATTATAAAGCTGTATTTTTTTTAATCCTTAGATGGTTTGATATAAGCTGGGCTAGAAATTATTTGAGGGCTTGTTCCCCCAATTTTCGGATGGGATAATGGCTGTGAAATGACTTTTTTTAGTGTTTGCAAAACTCCAGAGAGTTTTTTTGGCGCTGTTTTTGTGAATTCAAATGAAGTATTTGTCCATATCCATTTAATTCATAGTCCCATTGTGAACCTTGTTATATACAGTCCCTGATATCAGGTCATCTCTAGCTCTATTTTCCCTGAATGCATTCAGATGATCTGTTTAAAAATGAAGTCTGGTTTCGTCCTGTCACAACTGATGTTAGGTCAGGAAATAGTCATCTTTATTTGTAGTGACCACGCTGCAATACCCGCTGAATTTCGAGAGCAGAAGGTTGTGAAATGAATACAAGTGTGATTGCCCCCCCTCCCCCCCCCCCCACCCCCCCCCCAGGAAAGCATGCAGCAAAAGCCAGAAAAAAAGAATTAAAGGATAAAAACTTAACACTACCACAAACACACTAGAGCAAACATAAACCCAGACAAATGTATATCACTCGTTTACACGTGTAGAAACGCATGCAGCAGCAGCACACACTAGAGCAACAATAAACCCAGCCGACTGTTCACTGCCGCTGAACATGAATAGACGCAGGCAGCAATTCACACTGGGGCAGTTAGTGCTCTGGACATGGGTAGGTAAGAGAAGTGCTGACTCAGGTTCATGGATGACAGGGAAAAGAAGGTAAGGGAAAGGGGCACATTTTTCCTTTTTTGTTGTTGCTTTTTTGAGTGGGTTTTTTTTTTTGGCCAATGAAGAGAGACGTGTGAAGCGCCCACCAAAAAATATGAAAAAGATGGTGCTCCATGATCTGCATGCAACTGAGGCCTTAAAAATAAAAATAAAAATAAATGATAATAAAAAATTATATTATAGTGTGTGTGTGTGTGTGTGTGTGTGTGTGTGTGTGTGTGTGTGTGTGTGTGTGTGTGTGTGTGTGTGGTTTTATTTCGAAGATAAAGAAATAAGCACTCGTGTGCTTTTTTGCATCCACCCCGTGATTATGCAGTTTCGAAAATTTTTGTCATCTGCTCCTACTGACACACAATGGCCTATTCTTCCGAAAAGCAGAACGGGTTTAAATGTGTGCGGAAGATGTTCTGCGTGCGTTCACACACGTGACCTCGGTTTATAGTCTCATCCAAAGGACTCTGTGTGTGTGTGTGTGTGTGTGTGTGTGTGTGTGTGTGTGTGTGTGTGTGTGTGTGTGTGTTATTTTTTTAAAGGTGGATTCATTGATTTATTAAAGAAAATTTTGGTCTTGCTGTGATGGCCAGTAATGTTAAAACTAAAATATGTTATTTTGCGATTTATTTGTTGGGGTTTTATATGTAATATTTGTGTGTGCTTTGTTATATTTTTTTGTGTAAAGCTGGATTGACTGATGTGCTCAAGAAACAATTTTGTCTTGCTATGACAGTGTGTAATGTTACAAAGATTGAAAATTATTTAGGGGTTTTTTGTTTTTGCTTTTTTTGTTTTTTTGCCAATGAAGAAAGACGTGTAGAGCACCCACATACAAGAGAACAAATAAATGAAAAAAAGAAAAGAAAAGATGGTGCTCCACAATCTGCATGCAACTGAGGCCTTAAAAAAAAATATATATATATATATAGTTAAAGTCTGTCCCGAGCCTAAGGCTCATCAAGCCAGTGCTTATCCCGGTTTCTGTGGTGTTAAGCGACTGAGAGTCATACACTCCCCCCTGGATAGGATGCCAGTCTATCGCAGGGTTAACCCCCAACACTAGGTTGGTACCCCTTTTACACCTGGGTGGGGTGAGAAAATAGCCGTAAAGTGCCTTTTCCAAGGGCACAACGCCATAGCCGAAAGCTGGGATCGAGCCCGCAACCTTTAGATTACGAGTCCAACGCCCTAACCACTAGACTACAGCGGCTA
>JASPKP010000395.1:45000-48390 GCA_030674155.1 Stramonita haemastoma | reverse complement strand
TTCTACATCTAGCGGGTATATCGGATCCAGAGACCCATCTACAGGGCAGTTGTTGCCTAGGGCTAGTGTGGATTGAGTTTTTGAACCAACTCTGCCATACTATATTTTGTTTGCTTTTTCATCTATTATTATTCGTCACTGTATCTCTTTGTGTTTAGTATCATATTAATATTTAGTGTGTGATTGGTTATATTGATTTAGCAAAAATTGTTGTATCTTAGTTTTTCTTAAAATATTTTTCCCAATTTATATGTTTTATTATTTTTTATGACCGTAGTATATGATTTATGTAAAAACAGGACTGGATTTAAAAAGTTGTTTATTATAACACATTCATTCCTTACAGATTTTGATTTGTGTTTATATTTTAGTTTTCGAAATTGAATTATAGCTTATTTTGTTAAAAAATTTCATAATCAAGTCTCTTATTTTGATAGATCTTACATACATACATATATATATATATATATAATCAATCTTAACATGTCTCTAACTTTAGACAAGTGGCCCACAAAGCAAGGCCTCCGTGTAGGCTACCTGAATATCAACAATGCAACAAACAAAAAAGATGATATTTCGACCATACTGCACAATGATGAGAATCAATTTCATTTGTTTTGCCTTGCTGAATCTCGACTCTCACCACACGTAACTGACACATGCATGAATATTCCAGGATATCAGATTTTTCGACAGGATCCACACAAGCCCAAGTCCACTGGGTTATTAACATATTTCGCTTCTTCACTGAGTTGCAAAAGATTATACAACTTTGATGTCTATGACATTGAATCAATTTGGGTTGAAATAAAATTAAAACACAATAATCCAATATTAATAGGATTCATATACAGAAATCCTTCGGAAACCACAGAATGGTTTGAAAAATTCAACTCTCTTATGGATGAAGTGACATTTTTAAACTATGAAACAATTATTCTTGGGGATTTTTAACATCGACTTATTAAAACCCAAGCCTAAATGGAGTCACAACATTACTATGCATGGCCTGGAACAACTAATAGACAAACCAACTCGGATAACAGATAACTCTAGAACTTTGATAGATCATATCTATACTACTACAAAACAAAACATAACAGAAGTATGTGCCCCCTCCTGTGGATGCAGTGATCACAATGCTGTGTGTTTAACTTGGTTTAAACATCGTGTCAAAATTCCCAAAGTAGGACATAAAACCATCTTTTACAGAAAATTTAATAACTTCAACGAACAAGACTTTCTTTCAGACTTGATAAATTCGCCATTCCAAGACATATATCAAATCAGAGACCCCAACGAAGCTGCAGAATTCTGGATTACCACATTTATTTCAGTGTATGATAGGCATGCCCCCTTCATCAAAAAAAGAGTTAAAGAAAAAATCAAACCTCCTTGGATAACAAAAGACATAGAGTCAGAAATGCGCTTAAGAGACTATTTGAAAACCCATGGTACAAAAGAAGAATTTAAAATGCAAAGAAACAAAGTAACTTCACTAAAACGGAGATCAAAACGTGATTACTTTCAAAAACTGTTAATTACAACTACCGACTCTCGCCAGGTATGGAAAGCCATCAATATTTTATGTAATAGACCTATATCAAAAAGCCAAAAGACAGTTAAAGACATAACAGCTGATGAACTGAACACCCATTTCTCAAACATCGCTACTAAAATCATATCATGTGATAAGTCAAATGAAAATGATCTCCAATACTTAGAACAATATATTGAATCAAAAGAAATTAAATTCCCAGTTGAATTATTGCCAATGACAATTAAAGACGTGTTGGAAAGTCTATCTCTCAAAAAAAATTCCAGAACACGTGACCTTGACAATCTGGATGGAAAAATATTGAACCTTTCTGGTCCTATTATAGCTGAAACACTGACATATCTATATAACTTGTGTATAGATAAAAGCAACATTCCTCTCATATTTAAAAAGGCAAAAGTCATACCAGTCCACAAATCTGGAGATTCTTCTTGTCCTTCAAATTACAGACCAATTTCAATCCTATCGGTCTTATCCAAACCCATTGAAAAACATATCCAAAAATCTTTATATTCCTACTTTGTTAACAACAACCTAATAAATGAGGATCAGTCAGGCTTTCGCAAAAACTATTCTTGTCACACAGCTCTAACTCAACTAACAGACAGTCTCTTACACAACATAAATGAAAATAACTATACAGGCCTAATTTTTGTTGACTTTGAAAAAGCATTTGATGTAATTAATCACTCCCTGCTAGTGCGTAAGCTTCACCTATACAAACTAACACCTGAAATAATCAATCTTTTAAAAAGTTTTTTGTTAGATAGACAGCAGTTGGTAACTGCAAATAATCAAACATCAGAATTAGTATCTATTAGATATGGAGTACCACAAGGATCAATATTGGGTCCTCTTTTGTTCTCAATATATGTAAATGACTTACCCTTATTTCTAGATTGTAGCTGTGAAATGTTTGCTGATGACACATCCCTCTATTGTAGTGATACTGACCCCCACAGACTAACACTCAAACTTCAAAACAATATCAACAAATTGATTACTTGGACTCAATTAAACCATATGTCCTTAAATGCTCAAAAAACTAAAAGTATGTACGTACTAGCACGACAAAAGAGGCAAAAAATGAAAAGTAAATTTCAACCTCTGTTGATAGATCAAAAAATCATTGAAGAAGTTGACTCACACAAAATTCTGGGTGTAATTATCGACAATAATCTTACTTGGACTGACCATGTGATGGCACAAGGAAAACGTCTTACAAACAAGGTACGTCAGCTATCAAAAATAAAACACTTTCTAGATAGTCATTCACGCAAACTCTTTTTTTGTGGACACATCTTGCCTATAGTTGACTATGCCTCATCTCTTTGGGACAACTGCAGTGAAACTAATTTGAAATTCATCCATCGATTATATAAAAGAGCGCTAAAACTTGTCCTATTAAAATCAAGCTCCCTAACCATCAATGATTATAAGCTAACAAATATTCTTACATTTCAAAACAGGCTTTATCTCAATAAAGCTCTATTTGTACAAAAAGTTGTCAATGGAAATGCCCCTCCCAAGATCACCAATAGATTCAAAATTAATGAGCACAGGCATAACCATCTACTAACATTTCCCAGACCCAGAAACAATCTTTACAAAACAAGCTTCCTATATTCAGGTAGTGATTTATGGAACAAGCTCCCAAAACATTTAAAATGTATCAAAAATAAAAATCAGTTCAAAAATCAGTTGAAAAATCACTTAATGCGCTTATGCAAAAATGTTTAAGAACTACACATCAATCCAATCAACCATACTTAGAACAGACTAAAGATATTGATACTCTCTGCTAACCCCGAAAAATCTTTCACGTGTGGCTC
>JASPKP010000395.1:35000-40000 GCA_030674155.1 Stramonita haemastoma | reverse complement strand
AAAAAGGAAAAGGGCAAAAAGTCCATACGGTGCCCATCCTTGTGCTTACAAAATCATTACCTGATTGCAAAAAGAAAACAATATTTATACGCAAAATAGCATACAACGTGTGTACTTACAAGCTCATAATGACTTGTAAGCGAAATGAGGGACGGCACATATTATTCTGAGTGATCCCTAGAATATCTAGCCAGAGAACTAAAACAAAAACAAAACAAAAAAAAACCAAGTGCTTGAAACTGTGACAGAAAGAGACAAAATAATGATTATGATTGCAAAGAGGAGTGAACTTGATACAGACGTTAAGTCCAAAGGGTGAAAAAAGCTCCTCTCAAACAGGCTTCTCTCTTGTGCCTTGAACCAGCGCCTGCCTGTCAGGCAGCAAGTTCAAACACTCTAACCACAAGGTTGCCCTGACCCCTATGACGGGAAAGATTTCAAAATAATGCAAGCTGCCCTTAAGCTTTGAAGTCATAGAACCATGGACCATTCCAACAAGGTGGAGAGGATGGGAGGTGGGTCTGCTGCGTGGAGAACAGCTTGCCCTCCATACTTACCTACCCAGGCTTTTGCCCTCTAGGTTCTAGAGCGCAAATCCATGGTATTCTGAGACTGACGGATGCCTACATAGAAGCGACAGAGGGACAGCATACACACCCTCACTCAATGTCCCTCAGAAACAGGCCGCCAGTCCCTCAGGCCTTTGGCCCTGCCAGAACAGAGTGCCATCGATCCTAGTTGGACAGTGCGTCGAATGGGGGATGGTATACAGGACTGTACGGCTATAGCTGTCTTGGGAGGAATATGGATGGAGTAAAAAGAAATAATTATACTGATTGATTCAACCTGTGACCAAGTGGGGAAAAAATGAATAAAAAGCAAGTAACAAACATAGCAAAAAAGAACGTGTCAAATTACACTGTTTAAACTGGTATGTTGTTGTTTATTGGGTTGGGTTTTTCTTACACACAGTAAACTCTGTCTATTTGTCTGTCTCTGTCTGTCTGGCTGTCTGTCTCTGCTCTGCCTCTGTCTCTCGTGCTGTCTCTGTCTTCTCTGTGTCTGTCTCTGTCTCTCTCTGTCCTCTTCTCTGTCTCTTCTCTCTCTGTCTCTCTCTGTCTCTGTCTCTGTCTCTCGTCTCTCTCTCTCTCTCTCTCTCTCTCTCTCTCTCTCTCTCTCTCTCTCTCTCTCTCTCTCTCTCTCTCTCTCTCTCTCTCTCTCCTTTCGGATGAGACTTTAAACCGAGGCCCCTCGTGCGAACGCACGCAGAACATTTTGCCCACACGTTAATCCTGTTCTGCTTTTCGTAAGAGTAGGCCATCGTGTGCCGGTGGAAACAGATGACATTTACAAAACTGCATACACACGGGGACCAGACGTAAAAAAAGCACAAGAGTGCTTATTCCATCATCCTCGATATAAAAGAATAAATCAAATCTCTCTCTCTCTCTCTCTCTCTCTCTCTCTCTCTCTCTCTCTCTCTCTCTCTCTCTCTCTCTCTCTCTCTCTCTCTCTCTCTCTCTCTCCTCTCTCTCTCTCTCTCTCTCTCTCTCTCTCCCCCTCGATTTCCACCCTTAAAATTTCTCAACTTAGAATTGCAAGCAAAAACAAAAGCAACAACAACACATATATAATCAAATAGACAATGCTACAAATAACTATATGCACTGAGCTCAAGGCAAACATTTTTACATTGTTGCCCCCAAACCATGCAATGAAATGGCTCAAAAGAAAACAAAACACACAAGATAAATTGAGAGGTGGGGGGGGGGGGGGGGGGTCAAAAATTGGAAGGATTTGTGAGCAAACAGGCAGCAACTGCTGGAAGAGAAATCAATACCATAAAACTTACCAGTCTGTTGAGGGATGAATTGATGTATCCCCGTTTCCAATATTTGGTATATTATTATTATTGTCCATTCTCCCATCCTGCTTGATTGATTATATGGATTGTGAATGTATGCAGCATACTTTTTCAGAATTATTTTCTATGGCTCAGAATCCAATGATGAAGTCTAAACAGATTATTAGGGGGGAAATAAAGTGTTTGGTCATGCGAATAGAGTTTTTCATTGTGCATGTGAAGGAATAAGTATGAAGAATTGTCATCTATATGTCCTGGAATTGTAAACAAAAGTTTTCATCCTCTCTGTTTTGTCTGTCTCTGTCCCTGTGTCTGTGTCTCCCTGTGTCTCTCTGTGTCTATATCTCTGTCTCTGTCTCTGTCTCTCTAGCTATCTAGTGTTTTTGTACATATATATATATATATATATATATATATATATATATATATATATATATATATATATAATTATGTATGTATGTATGCATATGCATATATATATACATATATATCTGTTTCTCTGTCTCTGTATCTCTCTCTTTCTCTCTATCTTTACATGTATATATTATATATGTCCATCTGTCCTGTCTGTCTATCTATCTATCTACCCATCTATCTATTCATCTATCTACCCATTTACCTATCTATCTATCTACCCATCTATCTATCTATTTCTTAAAGATTTAAGTTCACTCATACAAGAATGCAGCTCTAATGAGCAAGAACAGTTGTTTTATTTTATCATTCACAACATCCATTGAAGACAAGTGCACGGTCGTTTTCTGTCGCCCAGTTTAAAAACGAAAACATTGCGCACTGATGCAAAACCACCATTGTTTAATAATTATTCAGTTCCCGATGTAGAATTTACGTGCCCATAATATGTTTATATTTATTGTTTATATATTATATAAACAAGAACAGAGGCTGTTCGAAAAATAAAAAACACCTATAATAAGCCGTAGATATAAAAAAAAAAAAAGACCTTGCATAGATGCATATAAACTGCGCAACAAGATGATTCAGAAAATGAAGAAAAAATATGGAGAGGGAAATTAGTGGATGCATACGTGAGCAAACAGGCTGCAACGGCTACAAGGAAAATCGATAAGAAAAACTGCATCCCTCCCTCCAAGAACTGATTGATGTGTCCATATTTCATAGACTTTGTATATTAGTGTCCATTCTTTCATCTCTTGGTAGGTTGGGTTTGTGGGGTTTTTTTGGTATGGATTGTGCATGTACACATTTGTTCATGTCTTTCGCTGTGACTTAGTCTTCATCTTTTTCTTCTTTAGCAACTATTGCTCTCTATAATATAGGTGAAAATGCGTTGCGCTGCCGTTAATTAAACTCCTGTTAAGACAGGCCCTGAGTCTTCGATTTTGGCATAGGAAAGAATTGTTATCTTTTAAGTCTTTTTAATTATTTATTTATGTATTTATCTATTTATTTATTTATCTATTCATTCATTTACTCATTTATTTATTTATTTCAAGGATAATGGAAGAAGCACACATGTGCTTTTTTACATCCAGTCCCCGTGTGTATGCAGTTTTCTGAATTTTGTCATCCCTTTCCACCGGCAATGACCTACTCTTCCGAAAAGCAAAACAGGTTTTAACGTATGTGCAAGGTGATCTTCGTGTGTTTTCACACGAGACCTTGGTTATAGTCTCATCCGAAGGATTTTTAGGGGGAGTAGAGTCGGCACTGATGTTAACTCCAAAGGAATTTTCCTCTTGAACAAGATTCGAACCCAGAGTCAGCAGATCACGAGCGCATCACTCTAATCACCATGATATCCCGTCAGAGAAATGAACCAAGAAGGCAGAAAATAGACAAGAAAGAGGTGACAGGAAAAAAAGGAAAAAGACAGAAATCAAGAGAAGGATAGAAAAGAGGGAATTCCTAGCACTGAAATTCCAAAAAGTGGGGAAGCTGGATATGCTGAGCAGTCCCTGGCATCCTCGCCTCAGGGGGAGGGGTGGGGGGGGTGGTATGTGGTTTAAAATTCGAAAGTTAATTCAAAGAGAGATATCTGGCGTTTCATGCGAATATCTTTTATTTTAATCAAATTAAACTTGTGAATGAATGCATGTGACGTAAAGATATATTTATGTAAGCTAAAAAACATACGTAAAAGCTCTCTCTCTCTCTCTCTCTCTCTCTCTCTCTCTCTCTCTCTCTCTCTCTCTCTCTCTCTCTCTCTCTCTCTCTCTCTCTCTCTCTCCTCTCTCTCTCTCTCTCTCTCTCTCTCTCTCTCTCTCTCTCTCTCTCTCTCTCTCTCTCTCTCTCTCTCTCTCTCTCTCTCTCTCTCTCTCTCTCTCTCTCTCTCTCTCTCCCCCTCTCTCTCTCTCTCTCTCTCTCTCTCTCTCTCTCTCTCTCTCTCTCTCTCTCTCTCTCTCTCTCTCTACTCTGTGCGTATGTACTGAACATACTTAAGTAGTCAAACTGCTATATTGATAATCAGTAATGGGTTAAGACGAGAGCTGTAATGATATTTTCAGTGTACACAGAGACTTAAAAAAAAAAAAAAAAGATTAAGCATTGTGTCCGAGTTGCGTAGATATTTTGCTAAAACAAATTGGCCAGTAAGTACCCATTGAATTGTGACCTAAGGCACAAGCAGTATTTTTTTTTTTTTGGGGGGGGGGCGCAGATTCCAAAGCGGTCAGAAAAAAGGCACAACGTGAAGTAGGTCTTAGACACTGTTTGTGCGACTGAGAAAAAAAAAAACACCTCAATCCGGTCATAAATGGTCTTGGATCGGCTGGATACTGCAGGGATTACATCCTAAACTTTTTCTGCAACATCTGAGCAAAAACTCTTCCTTGACCTTTTAAGGAAAGGAAGACTATTCAAAGGCAGGTAGAGGGATGACACGCGAGAGAGAGAGAGAGAGAGAGAGAGAGAGAGAGAGAGAGAGAGAGAGAGAGAGAGAGACAGACAGACAGACAGACAGACAGACAGACAGACAGACAGACAGACAGACAGACACACAGACACACAGACACACAGACTGACACACAGACAGAGACAGAGACAGACATACAGACAGACAGACACAGAGAGACAGACAGACACAGAGAGACAGAGAGAGACAGAAACAGAGACAGAGAAACACAGAGACAGAGATAGACAGAGACAGAGACAG
>JASPKP010000395.1:27500-30000 GCA_030674155.1 Stramonita haemastoma | reverse complement strand
GATGACACCCAAATCAATATCCCCCCCGAGATGAAGAAGGATCCGAATGCCCAGAGGCGGGGTGGCAGAGGGAGATTTCTCAAACTTGGCCTGAAACCGGGGGTTGAGAACACAATCATAAGCCGGGTTATTATACTCCGAATAGAGTTTCGTGTAATACTTTAAGGTCAGTTTCAGACGGCGGTTTTTCAGGGAGGTTTCTCCCCCCTTCTGCGTATAAACTATACACTGGCGTCGTTCGGATTGCTCCGAGACAGATCCTGAGTCCATGGTGGTGGATAGGGTCCAGAGCTTTCAGGTAAGAAGGCCTTGCCGATCCGTACACCTAACACCCATAGTCCAGTTTGCAGCGCACCAGCGCCCTGTAAATATGTAGTGCTCAGTGCTCTTCTATCTGCTCCCCAATCAGTATGAGCGATCACCCGCAGGAGGTTCAGGGCTTTCTGGCAGAATAACACATTGTGACTAGAAAAACAAGCTGTGGCTAGAATGACACGTCGTGACTAGACTGATACGTTGTGACTAGAATAACAATTTGCTGCTAAAAATCACATTTTTGTGCCTAGAAACCTTTTTGACGTTTAGTTTTCTTTTCCAAAAATATATACAATTGTTCCGGAATCTATATCAACACATCTGCCTTGTGGTGTCTGAAAAAAACCTCTGACAAGAATGAGAGTAAAACAGACAAAAGTAAAAAGTATTTGTTAGAGAGAGAGAGAGACAGATACAGAGAGAGAGACAGAGACAGAGAGACACAGAGAGACAGAGAGAACTTTGCTCACTTGAGGAGAAAGACATAGCAGTAAACGACATCATTAATTTTATCGCTAAAAACTAATTTTCAAGGATTTTTCACTCATTACTTTTGTAAGATGTGGACGATCGATAAGTCCTAGTTAAATCTACATGTGCATCTTTAAATAGAGGAATACACCAATTGATCTGCAAATGAAAAGAGTTGGTTTTAGTGATGGCAAACCAAAATAGAGTGGTCAGAGCTTTCCCTTTCCCCAAGCCTACGTTAAGCAGCATCGAGCGGGGTTGCCAAGTGGATGGGTCTGCTCGCCATGGCTTCAGTACAGTCCCACAGTTTCACCTTCTTCACCTTCACCTGTTCCGTAGTCCCGCAGACCGTGGGGGCACCACTGAAGATTTTGCAACAAGCTTCCTCCAATCCCTACAGTCCTGCACCCTCCATAGCAGATCGCTCCACCCAGGGCCTGCCCACAGTTTACTCAGCTTTAAATGGGTACCTGCCCTGTGTAGGGGCAGGGAAGGTAAATTTAAGCAGCCATGAAGAGGAGATGGGCACCGCCCTCAATATGCTGGCCTTTGGAAAAGTGAGGTCTCTGACACCTCGCTCCCCCACGACCACATAGGTTATGGGACACCTTTAAATCTGAATAGAAATAAAAACAATTACTGACAAAAATGTAGGCTGCACATAGTTATATTTTTAGTCTATAAGGACTCCGCAAAAAAATACATGAAAGGACAAAAAGAAGGGAGAAAGAGCCCAAAAGAGAGAAACAGGCGGGTGAGGAGAGAAGAAGAAGAAGAAGAAGAAGAAGAAGAAGAAGAAGAAGAAGAAGAAGAAGAAGAAGAAGAAGAAGAAGAAGAAGAAGAAGAAGAAGAAGAAGAAGAAGAAGAAGAAGAAGAAGAGAAGAAGAAGAAGAAGAAGAAGAAGAAGAAGAAGAGAAGAAGAAGAAAAAGAACAAGAACAAGAACAAGAACAAGAACAAGAACAAGAACAAAAAGAAGAAGAACAAGAACAAGAACAAGAAGAACAAGAAGAACAAGAAGAACAAGAAGAACAAGAACAAGAACAAGAAGAAACTGATGATGATGATGATGATGATGATGATGATGATGATGATGATGATGATGATGATGATGATGATGATGATGATGGTGGTGGTGGTGGTGGTGATGGTGGTGGTGGTGGTGGTGGTGGTGGTGGTGGTAAATCTGTGCCACAAAGCAATAACGGACTATTTATTGCTTAATTTATCATCTTTTTAGTTTTTACCTACCCATAATATCCCCACTTACATAAAAAAAAACCAACGTGAATGTACATATTAATCACACCTTTATCTCAAAACAAGCACACCATAATTTTAGAGAATCTAAACACACTAAAACATGCACCAGCAACCTACAAAAATGCATAAAGACGCACACACTGATAGTGTGTTTGAAAACGAAAATGACAACAACAACAACAACAACAACAACAACAACAACAACAACAACAAAAAGAAAAAGAACACGGACATGTGGCATGCAACGAAAACTTGTAGCTCCCCTCCCCTCCCTACCCCCTTCCCCCCCTCCCTCCAAAACAAGCATGCCCCCTTCTTCGTGGCCTGGTCTCCGGGCCAGGCAGTGCCACTTGAAAACAGGGAACTATCGACCAGCAGGCAGTCAAGATAGCAGCGATATTGACGTGAGGGAGGGAGGGGGGAGGGGGATGTAGTGGGAGGGGATTAGAATG
>JASPKP010000395.1:20000-22500 GCA_030674155.1 Stramonita haemastoma | reverse complement strand
TTGGCAGATTCTCTGGCAAAACGCGGTGCTTCAGAATGTACAAGTGACATAATGATTAATAGTATAGGTCTACGTTTTCTTCATTTGAGATTATTTCAATTCTTGCAAACTCTATTTATTCAAAGTTTTTTAGATTTCACTTAAATCGTTTATGTTGCTCACGAAATATAGAAATTATAATTCATAAATTACGTCTAAATGCTTGGAAAACTAAATATTTAAAAAATGTTTTCTGCACTTGTTCTGCTATTATATCAGTCCATCATATATTGTTTGATTGCCCTGTGCTTAATGCCTCGTATAAAAGCAAAGGGATAGATTTAAGAAAAAAATATGGAAATATCCAAAGTGTCCTGTACGATTCCGAGTCGCATGTCCTAGTATCAGTTGCAGAAAGTATTTGCCAGTCACCAGTAGGTCAGTTACTATAAATGAAATTGTATAAACTTATCATCTTTCATTACATTCTTTATCCTTTCACCTTTTCCCCACATCCACTTTTCAGTGCATCCTTAGGCTAACGTGAATGTACCATTGTCTAAATCACCTTGTAGTGAACGGACATTAAACCAATGAGAAGAAGAAGAAGAAGACATGCATACTCTCTCTCTCTCTCTCTCTCTCTCTCTCTCTCTCTCTCTCTCTCTCTCTCTCTCTCTCTCTCTCTCTCTCTCTCTCTCTCTCTCTCTCTCTCTCTCTCTCTCTCTCTCTCTCTCTCTCTCTCTCTCTCTCTCTCTCTCTCTCTCTCTCTCTCTCTCTCTCTCTTCTTATATATATATATATATTAAAATGTATATATATATATATGTAATGTATATATAGAGATATATATTGTATATATAGATATATAGATATATATATATGGTGTATATACCTATGTATCTATTCATACATATATAAGTATGTATGTATGTATATATATATATATATATATATATATATATATATATATATATATATATATATATATATATATATATATATATATATATATATATATATATATATATATATATGTGGTTATGTATATTCACAATTTATATCTCTTTGTCTTTCTGTCTCTTTCTGATTCTCTGTATGTGTTTTTGAGCGCGTGCGTGCGCGCATGTGTGTGTGTATGAATGTGCGTGCGTGTATTTGTGTGTGTGTGTGTGTATGTGTGTGTATGTATGTGTATGTGTATGTGTATGTGTGTGATGTGTGTGTGTGTGTGTGTGTGTGTGTGTGTGTGTGTGTGTGTGTGTGTGTGTGTGTGTGTGTGTGTGTGTGTGTGTGTGTGTGTGTGTGTGCTCCTCTAGAAAAGAACACCTCACGATGATACCTATTTGTCAATCTAAAGGAATATCTGTGTCTGCTAAAAGGGGAAAAAGATCAAATAAAAAAAGCACACAACAGGATTTGCCTCTTGTCTTTGATGTTTTTAGCATTGCAAAATTGATATTCCTTGAAATCTTTGAAGTCTGTTCGAGAAGAGTGGACAATAAGAATGAAGAAACACCATCAGAGGTCTGTCTGTCTGTCTGTCTGTCTGTCTGTCTGTTTGTCTGTATGCTATCCTACCTACTTAACAGTCAGTCTGTCTGTCTCTCTGTCTGTCTGCCTGTCTTCCAGTCTATCTATCGCCTGACTGCTTACCAGTCTGTCTGTCTGTCTGTCTGTCTGTCTGTCTGTCTGTCTGTATGTATGAATGTATGTATGTATGTATGCACGCACGCACGCACGCACGCATTTATGCATGCATGCATGCATGCATGTAGGTAGGTAGGTAGGTAGGTAGGTAGGTAGGTAGGTAGGTAGGTAGGTAGGTAGGTAGGTAGGTAGGTAGGTAGGTAGGTAGGTAGGTAGGTCTTTTGTGTATATTTTAGTGACAGCCCCGATATGGCCCTTGAAGACGACAGGGCCATAAACAACCAGACTGGATTGGGTATTGTGTTGTCCCTCTGTGTTTTCTCTTACTCGATCACCAAGGTCACTTCAGGAATCATCCATACAGCAATCTAGGACATTGCGCTTTTTTTTTTTGAAACTCTTGGTTGTTTCTTCAGTGTTCTTTTTTTTCAATCTTGCTATGCTTTGTTGTATAGATTGATTTAAGGGTCATTTTATGTTTATTTATTTGTTCCTCTAGTCTACAGTTTGTTCCGACCACCAACAGTCTCACATGACCTATATTTTTTAACATTTTAGAAATGCATCTTTACGGCTGATAGATAGATAGATAGATAGATAGATAGATAGATAGATAGATAGATAGATAGATAGATAGATAGATAGATAGATAGATAGATAGATAGATAGATAGATAGATAGATAGATAGATAGATAGATATACATTCTTTACTGACGCGATTTCAACATCAGGGAAAAAAGAATAACCTGATGATGATAATAATAATAATATAATAATAAATAATAATAATAATAATAATAATAATAATAATATAATAATAATAATAATAATAATATATAATAATAATAATAAAACAGTTAACTTCAAAAC
>JASPKP010000395.1:2500-15000 GCA_030674155.1 Stramonita haemastoma | reverse complement strand
GTTTCTGGCTGTTTGTATGTAGGCATACATTTTTCGTCTTTTGTATGTAGGCATACATTCTTCTTCTTGTCTCTGTGAACATTCTGTTTGTTTCAGTCAGATTATAGTCCTTTCCAGCAGAAGCTGATATCACGACTTCCAGCCGCGAGCCAGAAAGTCGGAGGTCCCACGCTCCCGCAAGTTCTCCCACCTCAGCACCTCGGGCCACCCCAAAATGTTACTATTGTAGAAATTGTTGAAGCAACAAGATGAGGTCCTGTTCCCACCCACCTTGTCTTTAGTGCATCGAAAGAAAAAACATCTTTGACTATCTGGAATACTTTTGTTTCTGTTTTCATTTCATTTCTTTTTTTTTTCATTATTGATGAAAACAAGTGCAGGTAACTACTTTCAACTTTTCAATCATTTCATTTTTCATGGATTTTTTCTGTGTGCAGGTCTTTTTCTCTGCGTGTAATCTATTGTTTTAGCTGTTCTCCTGCCATTACACCACTGAAATCTAAACTATTTTAAACATTTTGATTGTACTAATCATGTCTTCTTTGGGGTTTTTTTAAGTGACTAGTATTTGTTGATGACGTCAACCCTGTCCGTATACAAAACATCCTCGTCACTGTACTCATTGTTCTTTTGCTGGTGGTGGTGGTGGTGGTGGTGGTGGTGATACTGGTGTGATGGTGGTGGTGGTATGGGTAGTGGTGTTGCAGTTGTTCGCATTGTTAGAGTTGGTGTTTCAAAATCTCCCTGCATGTCTGTCTGTCTGTCTGTCTGTCTGTCTGTTCTCTGTCTGTCTGTCTGTCTGTCTGTCTGTCTGTCTCTGTCTGTCTGTCTGTCTGTCTGTCTGTCTCTCTGTCTCTGTCTCTGTCTCTGTCTCTCTCTCTCTCTCTCTCTCTCTCTCTCTCTCTCTCTCTCTCTCTCTCTCTCTCTCGGACATGACTAGACAGAGAGGGATGGGGGAAAGTCAATCAGATGAGCAAAACAACGGAAAGACTGGTGACAAGACAGGACATGCAGGGACTGGACAAAAGCGCAGCAGGTGTCAAACAAGAGACCTGCGTCCTAGAGGTGCTGCCCCCAGTACAAGACACAGTAGCCTGACTAGTAGCAGGCACCCCCAAAGATCCCACAGTCAGAGCAGTATTGTGGAATCATTTAACAAAGTCACACCAGGGGGCAAAACATATACCACTGACAGGCCTACGTGTTCTAAAGCTCATGCAGCCAAGCAGACAGGCACATGCAAATAGGGATTCGGCCAGGCCACAGCACCAAAGCAAACTATGGCAATTTCTCAGAAGAATGATGTTACATGCAATAATGATCAATCACAGACAACAGAGTCAGAAAACCATGCAGGGCATGATGTACAAAGTGTAGATAAGTTAAAATTAAAATTTCTAAACTATAACGTTAATGGGTTATTACAGAAATTGGATAATGATCATTTTGTTAATTATTTACTCTCTTACGATTTTCTTTGTTTGACAGAAACTTTTATAAGAGATGAATTTGACTCACCTTTGTTTACAGATTACATCTCATTTACAGCAAAAGCGAAGAAGCTTTCTCGGCAGGGAAGATATTCTGGAGGGGTCATTGTACTGGTTAGAAAGTCATTTGAAGAGTATGTACAGTTAATTCCATTGAATATTGAAAATACTGTGGTTTTAAAATTAGATAAAGATTTATTATGTACAGATAAAGATGTCATGTTTATTAGTTCTTATGTACCTCCCAGTGATTCTCCTTACTGGAAATCGCAGGAGGATGCTTATGGCATCGAATTGATAGAACAATGTATAATGGATCTGAATGAAATGTATAATGATTTTCATATTCTGTTGAATGGTGACATGAATGCAAGAACTGCCTCTGAAAACATGTATTTCTCTGGAGATGCTACTGACTTTGATGAAATAACTATAAAAAATCACATATTTTCCAGAAAATCGCATGATAATCAAACCAACAAATTTGGTGCTCAGTTGATTGACTTGTGCAATCTTTTTGAATGTGTTATTTTGAATGGTCTGAATGAACAGAGGTTTGATGATAGCTGTACTTTTATTGCCTCTTCTGGAGCAAGTACAGTGGATTATTTTATAGTTTCTTGTGATTTATTGTTCTCCATGAGTTGTATATCACTTGTTGTTGAAAACTTAACAGACTCAGATCACTTACCTGTTGTGCTACAAGTAGAAAATAAGTTTAGTAATTTTGGTGTGGGACAAACAAATCAAAATGCAAGCATAGCACATGAAAAATGTATTTGGAAAGAAGAAAAAGAAAGAGAATTTACTGAAATATTACAAAGCAGTGAAATTCAGTGTAGAATGATAGAAGCAAACCAAAAGCTAGATACAGATGTTGATAGTGCTTTGGATGTGTTTGTAGAATGTCTGAAAGACTCGAGCCGGTGTATGTTTCAAATGATTTTTGCTAAGAAAAAGAGAAAGTCAGTATGGTTTGATGAAGAATGTTGCAACTTAAAAAAAGAAAGTCGGAAAAAATTAAGCCTGTATAGAAAATCTCGTAATGAAGAAGATAGAAAATTATACGTAGAAGCAAGGAAAAAATATAGAACTCTACTAAAGACAAAGAAACAAGCATTCAGAAAACTACAAACAGATAACTTAGTAAAAGAAATGAATGATTCATCACAGTTTTGGAAACATTTGAGAAACATGGGATGTGGTGGTAAACCAAAAATAGATAATAAAATAAGCCTTGATGACTGGTTCAATCACTTTAAATCCTTGTACCAAAACAGTAATAAAACTGTAGCAGAAGAAATCAGTATTGAAAATGAGCTTTCAGAAGAACTTGATCATGACCTAAATCAAAGTATTCGTGAAGAAGAAGTTATGCGTGCCATTTCTAAGCTTAAGAGAGGAAAAGCATCTGGCATTGATGACATTTCCGCTGAAATGTTGAAAGCTGGTGGAAATATTGTCCTTAATTTTTTAACAAAACTGTTTAATAATATTTTCAACCAAGGTATTTATCCTCAACAGTGGTCTAAAGCTATAATAATTCCAATCTTCAAAAAGGAGACCCTGATAATGTTGACAATTATAGAGGTGTATCTTTATCAAGCATAATTTCTAAGTGCTATACTACAATCCTAAATAATAGACTATATACCTGGTTAGAAACTAATGATTTAATTTCAGACAAACAAGCAGGATTTCGGAAAAAGCATTCTACAGTAGATCACATTTTTACTCTATATGCTTCAGTTCAGAAATGTTTAAGTAAAAAAGGTAGGAAGTTGTATATAGCCTTTGTAGACTTTAGAAAGGCTTTTGACTCAGTGCAACATGATAAACTTCTAGAGTGCTTACATAATCAGGGTGTTAAAGGAAAATTTTTCGCTTCTCTCACAGCAATGTACAATTCACTGCTATCATGTGTTCGTTCAAAATCTCAGCTTACTGAGTTGTTTGAATGTCCAACCGGGGTAAGACAGGGCTGTGTTTTGAGCCCTACTTTATTTTCAATGTTCATAAATCAATTAGCTAATGACGTTGAGGAAAAGGGAAAACATGGTGTTCAGATGTTGCCTAATATTGGGGAACTGCTCATTCTGTTGTTTGCAGATGATGTGGCTTTGCTGTCAACCACCCCATAGGCCTTCAAAATCAGTTAGATATCTTACATATGTGTTGTGATAAAATGAAATTATGTGTAAACATTGATAAGACAAAAATCATGGTATTTAGGAAAGGAGGGTTTTTGGGTCATCAGGAGAAATGGTTTTATAATGGTAAGCAGATAGAAGTGGTCAACAGTTATTCGTATTTAGGGTTTAATTTCACCACTAAGATTAGTGTTAAAAGAGGCACAGATCTTTTAGCAATTAAAGGAAAGAAAGCTGTTATGCAAATTCACAGAGTTTTTCACAGATACAAGGAAATGACCCCGAGTGTATTTTTTAAAATTTTTGACATAAAAATTCAACCAATTTTGTTATATGCATCTGAGGTATGGGGCATTAATAGACTAGACCACATTGAAAAAGTGCACTTAATGGCCTGTAAAAGATTCTTAGGTGTTCCAGTGAGGACACCAAACAAGATGGTTTATGGAGAGTTAGCAAGATTCCCATTATACATTAATTCATATGTTGCTTGTGTAAGATACTGGCTTAAATTAGTTCAAATGGATAATGAAAGAGTACCCTATAGAGCATACATTATGTTATTTGATTTGGACAGATGTGGTAAAAGTTGTTGGGTTTCAAATGTGAGGGAGATTCTGTGTGAGGCTGGTTATGGTATTGTTTGGTTACAGCAAGGAGTAGGAGATGTTAAAATATTTTTGAGAGCATTTAAACAAAGACTTGTTGACTGGTTTGTTCAAGAATGGAATGGAACTATACGAGAGCGAGAAAGATATCAGATATATAATTCATATAAAACAATTTTTGAAAGAGAAAAATATGTAAATGACATGGATATTTATTGTTTCCGTGTTGCTGTTACCCAGCTAAGATTTGGTGTACTTCCCATTAATAATAACATTCATAGATACAGTGAATCTGCTCAGGATAGAAATTGTGCCTTTTGTGATAATCAAGTTGAAAATGAACACCATTTTTTGTTTGACTGCAGCATTTACAAAGACCTTAGAGGTAAATTTCTGAAGGAGTCATCAGATGCATCTTTTTATGTTTTGCTTAAATCATCAAATGTAAATCACAGGCATAATGTATCCAGATATGTTTTTCATGCAGTCAATAGAAGGAAGATGATACTTGGTTTATAATGATAGACAGCTTGAGCATGTCTTTTGGTGTTTGGTTTACAAAGTACAATGGTACGCACACTTGTGCTGTGCATTTGTTTTGTTTTGATTTTTTTTCCAAGTGAAAATACACGGGGTTTTTTTTGTTTTGATTTTTTTGTTTGTTTTTTTTTAAAGGGAAGCAAGTGGATGTGTAGGATGAAATTTCTCCCTGGACTTATCTCCCCTCCTCATTGTTTTTATTTTCTATAAAGGATCATTGGACTAATGAACATTTTGTAGTACAGCATTATTTTCAGAGTTGAACATTGTTAGCATATGATTACTATGAAAATGATATGTGATTGTTTTGTATAAGGATGCTGCTAAAGGTGTAGATTTTGTGTGGTTTGTGTGAGCATGGGCTTGATAGGCTTGATGTTTTGAGGAGGAGAAAAAGATGATGTACCTCATGAGTCACGGACTCAATCCCTCTTGATTCATGCTGATAGCGGGTCATTGTCAATGTAGTGAGTGGCATGCACATTACCATGGACAGTCTCACATGGGGAGAGCTGGGGATGTTTATATACATAAGTGTAAATTCATGATTGACTATGGTGTGTCTGAAATGTTTCACATGTGTAGATATTTCATTTCCTTCACCTCTCCCCCCTCCCCCCTTCTCTTGGTGTATTGTGGCCTAAGGCCAACTACTATAAAACTGTTTCAGTGCTTTGGTGTTTCCATTTTTCAGTACTACAGTATGTGGGAAATGTCCCCCTGTTTTCATATTTTATTGTTATAGTATGTGTAAAGTTTACTCATGCTTTCAGTTTTCATTGCTATGGCATGTGTGAAATATACCCATTTTTCCATTTTTCGTTGCTGTAGTATGTGTGAATTGTATCCATGTTTTCATTCTTTATTGGTATAGTATGTGTAAAATTTACTCATGCTTTCATTTTTCATTGCTATAGTATGTGTGAATTGTAACCATGATCTCATTCTCTATTGGTATAGTATGTGTAAAATTTACTCATGCTTTCAGTTTTCATTGCTATAGTATGTGGGAATTGTATCCATGTTCTCAGTCTACGTTGCTATAGTATGTGTGAATTGTGTGTGTGTGTGTGTGTGTGTGTGTGTGTGTGTGTGTGTGTGTGTGTGTGTGTGTGTGTGTGTGTGTGTGTGTGTGTGTGTGTGTGTGTTTTAAGGGAAGCAAGTGGATGTGCAGGATGAAATTTCCCCCTGACTTATCTCCCCTCCTCATTACTTTAATTTTCTATAAAGGATCATAGGACTAATGAACATTTTGTAGTACAGCATTATTTTCAAAGTTGAACATTGTTAGCATATGATTACTATGAAAATGATATCATGTGATTGTTTTGTATAAAGATGCTGCTAAAGGTGTAGATTTTGTGTTTGGTTGGTGTGAGCATGGGCTTGATAGGGTTGTTTTGAGGAGGAGAAAAAGATGATGTACCTCATGAGTCACGGACTCAATCCCTCTTGATTCATGCTGATTGTGGGTCATTATCAATGTAGTGAGTGGCATGCACATTACCATGGACAGTCTCACATGGGGAGAGCTGGAGATGTTTATATACATAAGTGTAAATTCATGATTGACTATGGTGTGTCTGAAATGTTTCACATGTGTAGATATTTCATTTCCTTCACCTCTCCCCCCTTCTCTTGGTGTATTGTGGCCTAAGGCCAACTACTATAAAACTGTTTCAGTGCTTTGGTGTTTCCATTTTTCAGTACTACAGTATGTGGGAAATGTCCCCCTGTTTTCATATTTTATTGTTATAGTATGTGTAAAATTTACTCATGCTTTCAGTTTTCATTGATATAGTATGTGTGAAATTTACCCATTTCTCCATTTTTCGTTGCTGTAGTATGTGTGAATTGTATCCATGTTTTCATTCTTTATTGGTATAGTATGTTTAAAATTTACTCATGCTTTCATTTTTCATTGCTATAGTATGTGTGAATTGTAACCATGATCTCATTCTCTATTGGTATAGTACGTGTAAAATTTACTCATGCTTTCAGTTTTCATTGCTATAGTATGTGTGAATTGTATTCATGTTCTCATTCTATGTTGCTATAGTATGTGTGAATTGTGTGATGGTGGTTTTTTTGTTTGTTTGTTTGTTGTTTTGTTTTTTGTTTTTTTCCCCTATAGTATCTGTGGATTTTATTTATACTTTCAACATTGATTGCTAATGTATGTGTGAAATTTATCAATGCTTTCATTTTTCATTGCAATAGTGTATGTGAAATTCATGCATACTTTCAATATTTTGCTATAGTTTGTGTGAAATATATCAATGACTTCATTTTTCAGTGCTATTGTACGTGTGAAATTTATCAATGCTTACATTTTTCATTTCTATAGTATTTGTGAAATGTACCCATGATTTCATTTTTTCACGGATATATAGTAGGAGTGAATTTTATACATGCTTTTCTTTTTCTATTGTTATAGTATGTGTGAAATTTATCAATGGTTTCGTATTTCATTGCTATAGTAGGTGGGAAATATACCCATGCTGTAATCTATGATTGTCACAGTATGTGGGAAATCTTTCCATGCTTTCATTTTCTCACTGCCATAATATGTTTGAAATGTATCCATAATGTCATTTTGCATTACACTCACACCCCTGCCCCCCTCATCTGGTGTATTGTGGTCCAAGGCCAAGGTACCATTAAACCATTTCAGTGTTCAGTGTTCAGTGTTCTCTCTCTCTCTCTCTCTCTCTCTCTCTCTCTCTCTCTCTCTCTCTCTCTCTCTCTCTCTCTCTCTCTCTCTCTCTCTCTCTCTCTCTCTCTCTCTCTGTGTACGTGTGTGTGTGTGTGTGTGTGTGTGTGTGTGGTGTGTGTGTGTGTGTGTAGATACCTAACTATATGTATTTATATATATTCAAACATGTGTGTTTGTGTGTGTAGATAGATAGATAGATAGATAGATAGATAGATAGATAGATAGATAGATAGATAGATAGATAGATAGATAGATAGATAGATAGATAGATAGATAGATAGATAGATAGACAGAAACTATTCTTTTCAACCTAGCCAGCTCTACAAAGGGCAGGAATAAATGGATATTTACGGCATAACACGCTAACGCCTAAAGCACGTCTGCGGTTCTTTTTTGTTTGGGTTTTTTGTTTTGTTTTGTTAAACCCCATAACAGCGTCTGCGACCTGACTTGAGGTGACGGTGGTTGCATTTTTCAGATAACGTGACAGCGTATATATCACTTAGTTATCCTATACTTGTCAGATCGTTTACAGTTTGCTCAAAGAGATAGCTTGTGCTATATGTAGAGCGAATCAAATCGGCTATGTTTGCAGCTATGAGCAACACTGCTAAATGTGCTGCGTAGTTTATTAGTTGTTATGATTGCTGATGGGGTGGCATTTGTGGTTGTTGTTAATGCAGTTACTGTTACGTGTTCTCCAGCTTAACGTTAATGCTATATTTGATTAATAGAATCTAACTCATGTATCCTACTTTGGGATCACGGCAAAATTGGAAAAGAAAAAAAAAACCCGCGCCTTCCCCGAAGTGTAAACGAGACTACAAAAGCACAACGGTCGTATACGCAAAAACTGTCGCAATGGGCGAATTTCGGAGCTCTAGCCAAAATAGCAAGAGAAAAACAAAATTGGATGAGAAACTTTTTAACTGCTTTTAACCGTAGTTCTTTTTAGTTTTTTCTCTCTTTTTTTTTTTTTTTTGGGGGGGGGGGGGGGTGAAGAACAAAGTAACTGGCCCAGTTGTTCTCACAGCTATTGTTTTCGTCATCAATTTATCTCCAAACTTTTGTTATGGTTGCGGCTGTTGTTGTTGTTGATGCATGTTCTCTCTCTCTCTCTCTCTCTCTCTCTCTCTCTCTCTCTCTCTCTCTCTCTCTCTCTCTCTGTCTGTCTGTCTGTCTGTCTCTGTCTCTCTGTCTCTCTCTCTCTCTCTCTCTCTCTCTCTCTCTCTCTCTCTCTCTCTCTCTCTCTCTCTCTCTCTCTCTCTCCCCCCCCCCCTTTTATGTTCCTCACTCACTTTTTGTCAATCATTCACACCCTGCTCTTGTCAGTCCATCCCTTCCTTCCCCATTGACAAACATTGCCTGTTGTGACGTCACTGGATAATGCATTTCCATTTATAGCCTCATCAACAGGATTACCGCCGTTATGAATATGCATGATGCTGGAGCATTGCACAGTGCCATTGATGACGTAGAAGATGTGGTTAACATCTTGGTGTACGGCATACGTCATCAGGCAGAGTGCAAATTGAGACGTAAGATGACGTCATGGCTAGTTCTTTACGTCAGAATGACGATGTTTGTCTGGGTCTGGTGCAACATGAGTGATCGTGGAGGAATCCTCTTCATCGAACGCTTAGACAGCAACAGTTGTTGTCTGTCACATGAGCGAAAATTTGTCACGCTGCCGTTAAGCGTGCCATGGCATCCGACTTTGGCACGAGTGGGAGAAGGATGTGAAGAAAGTCAAGGTAAACACCAATGTCAAGAGGAAAAGGCTAGTTAGTGCTCTCTTGGTGATTTAAAGCTCATTTAAGTACAGAAGAGGATAGCACAATAAAACAAGTATGGTCGATAGCTTTGGGTGACACAATGATACCCTATAGGCACCCTGCTGCCTCAACTAGGATCGTAGGTGGATCTTTTTATTTATTTTATTTTATTTATTTTATCTTATTATGAAAATTAAATAAATAAAAATAAATAAATAGATAAATAAATGATACTATATAGGCACCCTGCTGCCTCAGCAAGGATTGTAGGTGGTTCGGTGGTCTAGTTGGTAATGCGCCTGCCTAGAAAGCGAAAAGTCCGGGTTGGATCGGAGTGTGCGGTGGTTTGAATTCTGTTTGGGCCCAACACTTTTGCCCCATCCATTAAGACCATGAGTGGTGGTCTGGGCGCTAGTCTTCGAATGAGACGATAAACCGAGGTCCCGTGTGTTACACATCATTATTTAGCGCACGTAAAAGAACCACGGCAAAAAGGGGGGTTGTCCCTGGCAAAATTCTGTAGAAAAAAACAGATAAATGGGTAGGTAAATGCACACACACATACACACACACACACACAAAACACACACACAACACACACAAACACACATACACACTCACACACACACACACTCACACACACACACACGCACACACACACACACACACACACACACACACACGCACACACACACACACACACGCACACACACACACACACACACACACACACACACACACACAAAACACACAAACACACACAAAAAGAACACACACACACAAACACACACACACACAAACACACACACACACACACACACACACACACACACACACACACACACACACACACACACACACACACAGAAGAACAGACAGACGGAACGACTTAGGAAGAAACAGACAGACATACAGACAGACACACAGACAGACATAGAGGCCACAAAAGCCAAACCCTGGGGCTCTTTCTTCACACACTTTTCCATCATGTTGTGCATGTCTCTGCTCTCAAAGGGATGAGTTCACTGTCAAAGCCCCGCCATTCATTGATGCCATTGCATATGCATTGCCAGCTTAACCACATATCAGCCCTACTGACATGACAGACACATGCATGACATGGCATACCCTTAGACAGAGATGAGACGTGGATGATGACGTGTAGCTGACACACTGTGTAAGAATAATGTTACTGTGGTTAAATAAAGCCATACAGGTGACCTACTCTGCCAGAATAATGTCACTGTTGTTAAATAATGCCATACAGCTGACATACCATACAGGTGACCTACTGTGTAAGAAAAATATTACTGTTGTTAAATAATGACAGGCAGGTGACCTACTATACTGTATAAGAATAATGTTACTGTTGTTAAATAATGCCATGCAGGTGACCTACTGTGTAAGAATAATGTTACTGTTGTTAAATAATGCCATACAGGTGACATACTATGTACGAATAATGTTACTGTTGTTACATAATGACATACAGGTGAGCTGTGTAAGAATAATGTTTCTGTTGTTAAATAATGCTGCCATACAGGTGGCATACTGTGTAAGAATAATGTTACTGTTGTTAAATAAAGCCATACATGTGGCATACTGTGTAAGAATAATGTTACTGTTGTTAAATAATGCCGTACAGGTGACACATTGTGTAAGAATAATGTTACTGTTGTTAAATAATGACATACAGGTGACATACTGTGTAAGAATAATGTTACTGTTGTTAAATAATGCTACCATACAGGTGGCATACTGTGTAAGAATAATGTTACTGTTGTTAAATAATGCCATACAGGTGACCTAGTGTGTAACAATGTTACTGTTGTTAAATAATGCCATACATGTGGCATACTGTGTAAGAATAATGTTACTGTTGTTAAATAATGCTGCCATACAGGTGACCTAGTGTGTAAGAATATTGTTACTGTTTGTAAATAATGCCATACAGGTGACCTAGTGTGCAAGAATAATGTTACTGCTGTTAAACAAAGCCATACAGGTGACACACTGTGTAAGAAAAATATTACTGTTGTTAAATAATGACAGACAGGTGACATACTGTGTAATTATAATGTTATGTTGTTAAATAATGCCATACAGGTGACATACTGTGTAAGAATAATGTTACTGTTGTTAAATAATGCTGCCATACAGGTGACCTAGTGTGTAAGAATAATGTTACTATGGTTAAATAATGCCATACAGGTGACAAACTGTGTAAGAACAATGTTACTGTTGTTAAATAATGCCATACAGGTGCCACATTGTGTAAGAATAATGTTACTGTTGTTAAATAATGCCATACAAGTGACGTACTTTGTAAGAATAATGTTACTGTGGTTAAATAATGCCATACAGGTGACCTAATGTGTACGAATAATGTTACTGTTGTTAAACAATGCCATACAGGTGACCTAGTGTGTAAGAATAATGTTACTGTGGTTAAATAATGCCATACAGGTGACCTAGTGTGTAAGAATAATGTTACTGTTGTTGAATAATGCCATACAGGTGACCTACTGTGTAAGAATAATGTTACTGTTGTTACATTATGCCATACAGGTGACGTACTGTGTAAGAATAATGTCACTGTTGTTAAATAATGCCATACAGGTGACCTAGTGTGTAAGAATAATGTTACTGTTAAATAATGCCATACAGGTGACCTACTGTACTGTGTAAGAATAATGTTAATGTGTGTGTGTGTTTATTTTATTTTATTCTTTTATATCGAGGATAACAGAATAAGCAATCATGTGCTTTTTTTCATCCGGTCCCCGTGTGTATGCAGTTTTGTAAATATTGTCATCTGTTCCCACCGGCACACGATGGCCTACTCTTACGAAAAGCGGAACAGGATTTAACGTGTGCGCAAGATGTTCTGCGTGCGTTCGCACACGGGGCCTCGGTTTAAAGTCTCATCCGAAGGACTTTTGGGGAGAGTGGAGTCAGCACTGATGTTAACTCCAGGAGAAAAATGTCCTCGACCGGACTCGAACCTGGGTCGTCAAATTGCCAACGCAATGTTCTGACCACTAGGCTATCCGTCCCCCTGTGTGTGTGTGTGTGTGTGTGTGTGTGTGTGTGTGTGTGTGTGTGTGTGTGTGTGTGTGTGTGTGTGTGATTTTTCGGTCCTCTGTCTACCCATTTATCCATCTGATTGCCTCTCTCTCTCTCTCTCTCTCTCTCTCTCTCTCTTCTCTCTCTCTCCTCTC
>JASPKP010003954.1:10000-18625 GCA_030674155.1 Stramonita haemastoma | reverse complement strand
AAAAGTAGTATTTCTTTAAGTAGTTTACCCAAAAGTGCTTTTTTAAAAAGTGCTTTTTTAAAAAGTAGCTTTTTAAAAAAAATGGTAAAGTAGTTATTATCAAAAAGTGCTATTATGACAAAGTAGTATTATGACAAAGTAGCTTTATCAAATAGTAGCTTTATCAAAAAGTAGTAGATCGTTAAGTAGCTAAAGTAGTGCTATTACAATAAAATGGCTATTATGACAAAGAAAGGTTTTACCCAAAAGTAGTATTACAAAAAAGTAGCTATTATCGAAAAGAAGCTTTATCAAAACGTAGCTAAAGTATGAAAAAGTACCTTTTTCGAAAAGTATCGAAAGTTGCTATTATCGAAAAGTAGTATTACATAAATGGATTTTATGTAAATGGTGTTATGCAAAGTAGTATTATCGAAAAAAGCTTTTTAAAAAGTCCCCTTTTATCAAAAAATGGCTCTTACCCAAAGTAGCTTGATCAAAATTGCTATTATAAAAAAGTGCTATCACATTAAAAGGATTATAAAAAGTGTTTTATCAAAAAGTAGCTATTATCGAAAAGTAGTTTTTATCAAAAAAGTAGTATTATAAAAAAGTAGTT
Source organism: Stramonita haemastoma (assembly GCA_030674155.1). Lineage (NCBI taxonomy): Eukaryota > Metazoa > Mollusca > Gastropoda > Neogastropoda > Muricidae > Stramonita > Stramonita haemastoma. The sequence continues at coordinate 18,027 of JASPKP010003954.1, read as the reverse complement.
TTATAATAAAATAGCTATTATGGAAAAATGAAAAATGGCTATTATGAAAAATGGTTTTTGGGGGAAAATGGCTATTTTAAAAAAATGGCTTTAGGGAAAAAAAATAAAAAAAGGCTCTTAGGGAAAAATGGCTTTTTTATGGGAAAAGGCTATTATGGGAAAATGCTTTTTTAAAAAATGGCTATTAATGAAAAATTCCCATTTAAAAAAATGGCTATTATCGAAAAATGATTTTAGGAAATTGGCTATTAGGGAAAAAATTTTTTAAAATGATTATTATCAAAAAATGGTATTTGGGGAAATGGCTATTCTAAAAATAATGGCAATAAGGAAAATGAAAAGTGGCTATTGTGGAAAATGGCTATTATGGAAAAATAGGTATTATGGGGAAATGGCTATTATGGGAAAATGGCTATTATGGGAAATGGCTATTTTCAAAAAAATGGCTATTATGAGAAAAAATGTAAAGTGGTATGTGGAAAAATGGCTATTAGGGAAAAAAAAAACTATTATGGGGAAATGGCCATTACAGAAAATGGTTTATTATCGAAAAATGGCTACTATCAAAAATGGCTATTATCGAAAAATGGCTTTATAAATATGGTTTACGAAAATGGCTATTCAAGAGATGGCTATTATCAAAAAATGGCTATAATGGGGATGGGGAAATGACTATTATGGGAAAATGGCTATATTCGAAAAATGGCTATTATCAAAAGATGGCTATTAACGAAAAATGGCTATTATGGGGATGGGGAAATGGCTATTATGGGAAAATGGCTATTATGGAAAAATGAAAAATAGCTATTATGGGAAAATGGCCATTATCGAAAAATGGCTATTATCAAAAGATGGTTATTATCGAAAAATGGCTAGTATGGGGATGGGAAAAATGGCTATTTTTGGGAAAATGGCTATTATGAAAAAATTAAAAAATGGCTATTATCGGAAAATGGCTTTTATGAGGAAATGGCCATTATCCAAAAATGGCTATTATGGAAAATAAAAAAATGGCTATTGTGAAAATATGGCTATTATGGAAAAATAGCTATTATGGGGAAATGGCTATTATCCAAAAATGGCTATTGCTATTATCCAAAATGGCTATTATGGGAAAATGACTATTATCAAAAAATGGCTATTATGGGAAAATGAAAAAAAAGCTATTATGAGAAAAGGGCTATTATCAAAAAATGGCTATTATGGGGAAATGGCTATTATCAAAAAATGCTATTATGGGGAAATGGCTATCAAAAAAAATGGCTATAATGGAAAATGGACTATTAATGAAAAATGGCTATTATGGGAAAAATGGCTATTATGGGAAATTGAAAAATGGCTATTATGGAAAAATGGCTATTATGGGGAAATGGCTAATGGCTATTATGGGAAAATAGCTATTACAGGAAAATGGCTATTATGGGCTATTCTCAAATAATGGCTATTCTAAGTGGCTATTCTAAAATAATGGCTATTCTGAGAAGAAGTGCTTTTTATGGAAAAATGGCAATTCATCAAAAAAGTGGCTTTTAAGGAAAAATGGCATATTATGGGGAAAATGGTTATTATCAAAAGAGGCTATAATGGGGAAATGGCTATTTTGGGAAAAAGGCTATTATGGGAAATGGCTATATCAAGAGGGTATTAATGGCTATTATGGGGAAATGGCTATTATGGGGAAATGGCTATTATCGAAAAAAGGCTATTAATGGGAAATGGCTATTTTGGAAAAAAGGCTATTATGGGGTAAATGGCTATTATCAAGAGGCTAAAATGGAGAAAATGGCTATTATGGGGAAATGGCCATTTTAATGGCTATTATGAGAAATGGTACTAAGGTCTTTTATACAAAATAGCTATTATATGGAAATGGCTATTATGGGAAATGGCTATTATCAAAAAGAGGCTATAATGGGGAAATGGCTATTTTGGGAGGGAAAATGGCTATATGGGAAAATGGCTATATATGGAAAATGGCTATTATGAAAAGAGGCTATAAGAAAATGGCTATTATGGGGATGGAAGGAAATGGCTATATGGGAAATGGCTATTATGGAAAAATGGCTATTATGGAAAATGGCTATTATGGGGAAAATGGCTTTATGATAGAAATGGCTATTATGGAAAATGGCTATTTTGAAAAATGGCTATATGGGAAATGGCTATTATGGAAATGGCTATTATGGGAAAAAAAAATAAGGCTATTACGGAAATGGCTTATGAGGAAATGGCCATTATGGGGAAAATGGCTATTAGGAAAGGGAATATAATGGCTATTTGTGAAAAATATGGCTTATTATGGGAAAATGGCTATTATGGGGAAAATGGCTATTATCGAAAATGGCTATTGTAGGAAATGGCTATTATAGGGAAATGGCTATTTAAGGAAATGGGTATTATGGGGAATGCTTAAAAAAGAGCTATTATGAGGAAATGGCTATTATCAAAAAAAGGCTATTATGGGGAAATGGCTATTATAGAAATGGCTTTATGGGGAAATGGCTTTATCAAAAATGGTTTAATGGGAAAATGGGTTTTATGGAAAATGGTTTTATGGGAAAATGGAAAATTTTTTATGGTTGGAAAATGGTTTTAATGGGAAAAATGGGAAATGGATAAATGGGTATTATGGGAAAATGGTTTTAAGGGGAAATTGGGAAAATTTTTAAGGGGAATGGGAAAATGGTTTTAAGAGGGGAAAATTTGGAAAATTGGTGTTTTAAAGGGGAAATTGGGAAAATGGTTTTTAGGGAAATTGGGAAATGTTTTATGGGGAAATAAAAAATGGTTTTAAGGGAAATTGGGAAAATGGTTTTTAAGGGGAAATTGGGAAAAATTTTTATGGGGAAAAAATGTTTAAAGGGGAAATTGGGAAAATGGTTTTAAAGGGGAAATTGGGGAAAAATGTTTTAAAGGGAAAATTGGGGAAAATGGTTTCTAAGGGGAAATTGGGAAAATGGTTTTAAGGGAGAAAATGGGTTTATGGAAAATTGGTTTTTAAGGGAAATTGGGAAATGGTTTTAAGGGGGAAATTGGGGAAAATTTTTCTAAGGGAAATTTGGGAAATTGGTTTTTAAGGAAATTGGGAAAATGGTTTTAAGGGGAAATTGGGAAATGGTTTTATAAAGGGGAAATGGGAAAAGGTTTTTTAAATGGGGAAAAATAGAAAATGGTTTTAAGGGGGAAATGGGAAAAATTGCTTTAAAGGGGAAATTGGGAAAATGGTTTAAGGTGGAAAATGGTTCTTAAGGGGATTGGGAAATGGTTTCTAAGGGGAAATTGGAAAATTTTAATGGGAAATTGGGAAAATGGTTTCTAAGGGGAAATTGGGAATAAGGGAATGGTTTTAAAGGGGGAATTTGGAAAATGGTTTTAAATGGGAAATTGGGAAAATGGTTTTAAGGGGGAATTGGGAAAATGAGAAAATGGTTTTTAAGGGGAAAATGGGGAAATGGCTTTAAAGGGGAAATTGGGAAAATGGTTTTAAAGGGGAATTGGGAAAATTGTTTTTCAGGGGGGAATTCGGAAAATGGTTTTAAAGGGCAAATTGGGGAAATGGTTTTAAAGGGCAAATTGGGAGAATGGTTTTAAAGGGGCAATTGGGAAAATGGTTTTTAAGGGGAAATTGGGAAAATGGTTTTTAAAGGGGAAAATGGGAAAATAGTTTTTAAGTGGAAATTGGAAAATGGTTTTAAGGTGGAAATTGGGAAAAGGGTTTTAAGGGGGGAATTGGGAAGATGGTTTTTAAGGGGGATTTGGAAAAATGGAAAAATGGTTTTTAAGGGGAAATGGTTTTAAAGGGGAAATTGGGAAAAATGGTTTTAAAGGGGAAATTGGGAAAATGGTTTTAAAGGGGAAATTGGGAAAATGGTTTTAAAGAGGAATATGGGCAAATGGTTTTAAAGGGGAAATTGGGAAAATGGTTCTAAAGGGGAAAATGGGAAAATGGTTTTACAGGGGAAATTGGGAAATTGGTTTTAAAGGGGGAATGGTTTTTAAGGGGAAATGGTTTTTAAGGGGAAATTGGGGAAATGGTTTTAAAGGGGAAATTGGGAAAATGGTTTTTATGGTAAAATGGCTATTATGGGAAAATGGTTTTAAGGGGAAAATGGTTTTTAAAGGAAATTGGGAAAATGGTTTTTAAGGGGAAATTGGGAAATTGGGGAAATGGTTTTAAAGGGGAAATTGGGAAAATGGTTTTAAAGGGGAAATTGGGGAAATGGTTTTAAAAGGGAAATTGGGAAAATGGTTGTAAAGGGGAAATTGGGAAAATGGTTGTAAAGGGGAAATTGGGAAAATGGTTTTAAAAGGGGAAATTGGGAAAATGGTTTTAAAAGAGGAATTTGTGAAAATGGTTTTTAAAGTGGAAATTGGGAAAATAGTTTTAAAGGGGAAATTCGGAAAATGGTTTTAAAGGGGAAATAGGGAAATGGTTTTTAAGGGGAAATTCGGAAACTGGCTTTTATAGGGAAATTGGGAAAATGGCTTTTTGGGGAAATTAGGAAAAGGGTTATGATAGGGAAATGAGGGAAATGGTTATTATCAGGAAATGGCTATTATTGGGGAAATTTGGAAAATGGCTTTTATGGGGACATTGGGAAAATGGCTGTCATGGGAAATTGGGAAAAATGGGTATTATGGGAGAAATTGTGAAATTGGTTATTATGGGGAAATGGGTATTATGGGAAATTGGGAAAGTGGCTATTATGGGGAAATTGGAAAAATGGTTATTATGGGGGAAATTGGGAATCTGGCTTTTATGGGGAAAAAGGGAAAATGGCTTTTATGGGGAAATTTGGAGAATTGCTTTTATGGGGAAATTGAGGAAATGGTTATTATGGTGGAAATTGGGGAAATGGCTATTATGGGGAAATTGGGAAAATGGCTGTTATGTGGAAATTGCTATTATGGGAAAATGGCTATTATGGGGAATTGGCCATTAAGGGGAAATTGGGAAAGTGGCTATTATGGGGAAATTGGGAAAGTGGTTATTATGGGCGAAATTGGGAAAATGGCTTTTATGGGGAAATTGGGAAAGTGGCTATTATGGGGAAATTGGGAAAGTGGTTATTATGGGGGAAATTGGGAAAATGGCTTTTATGGGGAAATTGGGAAATTGAATATTATGGGGGAAATTTGGAAAATGGTTATTATGGGGAAATTTGGAAAATGCTATTATGAGGAAATTGGGAAAATGGCTTTTATGGGGAAATTGGGAAAATGGCTATTATGGGGGAAATTGGGAAAATGGCTATTAGGGAAAATTGGGAAAATGGCTTTATGGGGAAATTGGGAAAATGGCTTTTATTGGGGGAATTGGGAAAATGGCTTTTATTGGGGAAATTGGGAAAATGGTTATTATCGGGAAATTGGGGAAATGATTTTTATGGGGGAAATTGGGAAAATGGTTATTATGGGGAAATGGCTATTAAGGGGGGAATTGGGAAAATGGCTTTTATGGAGAAATTGGGAAAATGGTTATTATGGGAAAATGGCTATTTTGGGAAAATGGTCATTATGGGGAATTTGGGAAAATGGTTATTATGGGGAAATTGGAAAATGGTTATTATGGGGGAAATTGGGAAAATGGCTTTTATGGGGAATTTGGGAAAATGGTTATTATGGGGGAAAACCTTCCCATAAAACTAGGGGAAAGAAAAAATGGGAGGGGGGGGGGAGGGAAGAAATCCAAGGACACTAACTGACCTATTGCCCAAGACACAGCCACGCTGCCATTGACGCGCCAAACCCCAAAGACGTTGGTCACAAACCCTCCCAGCTCCTCAATACGTCTCCTCTCATCCTGAAATTGTCAAACAACAGATTATATACATGTGTGTATTTTTGATCCTGTTAAGTCCAACCCATCCTTTTTAACCAAATCAAATGGGGTTGGTTTTTAAAAATTTATTTATTTATTTATTCTTTAATATCAAGGATAATAGAGTAAGCACTTGTGTGCTTTTTTACATCCAGTCCCCATGTGTATGCAGTTTTGTAAATCGTGTTATCTGTTCCCACCAGCACACAATGGCCTCCTCTTGGATTGTTACCTTCAGAGTCGATCACACATATGTAATATATGTTACAGCTTTTTCTTGTGCAACATTATCAACTTTGTTCACATTTCAGGAGAAAAGTGGCAGGATGGTTTAAGACATTCCCCTGTCTAACATGTAAACTGTGAGGTTCTGGGTTTGATTCCCAGTCTCACCCTTTCTTCCCGGTTTGATGAAAAAAAAAAAAGAACTGAATGTCAAAGTCCTTCAGATGAGACAATAAACCCAGGCCCTGTGTGCAAACGCATACAGAACATCTTGTGCACATGTTAAAAACCTGTCCCACCTTTCAAAAGAGTAGGCCATTTCATGCCAATAGGAATGGATGAGAATTTTTTTTAAACAGTGCATGCACACAAGTGGCATGTTTAGACACCTTCCCTGAATTAGAATGCAGCTACCTGAATAGGTGGGGGGGGGGGGGGGGGACAGTCACATATGCAAAAACCTCATCATCAGAGATGTAGCCGAGGGAAAAAATGATTTTTTTACTTAAAAAAATTTTTTTTCACCTAAGTAAAATTAAAAAAGTGTTCCTTTCAGGCTGAATTCACCAGTCCACAAAAAAAACACAACCACATGAAGCAAAAACACCCACGTACAACAAAGAACAGCAACTGCTGAAAACACACTTTTACAATTCCTGGCCAAACCAGAAAGGACACTGCCTGAAGTACAGACAGAGCAGCAGCCGCACCTCTCTGTTGGGCTTGTGGGGGGCCATGAGGGGGATGGCTCGTCCCTCTCCAACCACCATCACCTGCCAGTCTCCCAGCCACCACACCTAGCAGTCATCTCCCCTTAACAGCACGCTGACTCCTGTCGACCCACTGCGTCATTTCTGTAGAAAACACACAATCATCGACGTGAAAGATATGTGCAAAAAAGAATGGCAGGTGGTTTAGAAATAAAAAAATTAAGCACAATTTAATTTTTATTTTTATTTTATCTTGCATTGCCGGTTATATTCTCTCATAAAGCACGTACATCTTCATCAATACAAAACATTCATTTATCGTCCAATATCACTTAAAGTGGAAGGTTGTTAAAGCGAAAAAACAACAACAAAATGTTCAATTTCAATACAGTATGTAGCATTCTGACATTGTGATTGTAGTACATAATATCAATGTTTCAATTATCTTGAAAGTTTTTTTGGGTTTTTTTTTAGCAGCAAAAAACAATGTAGAAATACAGTTATCTTGAGTATCTTCATTAATACTAAGACAAAGGTAACAGAGTAAAGTAAGCAAAGTTCATGCCTTTCCATCTCCACTCATGTGTCTGTTTGAGGTGATCTCTTGCCCCTGTTTCTGGGCTAGAGTGCTGAGGTTCACCAATGGTGAGATTTAGCGTATGCCATCATTTTTACCCACCATTAGTGTAACCACATTCCGATTTCTGGGATGGTGTCTAACCACAACACCTGTAAGCATGCGTTTTTATAAAATTTCGCCATCTGTTCCTACCAGCATGAAATGGCCTACTCCTCAAAGAGGCAGAACAAGTTTTTAACATGTGCCCAAGATGTTCTGTATGTGTTCGCACACAGGATCTTGGTTATAATGATAAAAATAAAAATACAAATAATAATAATAATAATAATGATAATAATAATAATAATAATAATAATAATAATAATAATAATAATAATAATAATGATAATATTGTTTACAGCCCTTCCAACCACAAGGAGAGAGAGAGAGAGAGAGAGAGAGAGAGAGAGAGAGAGAGAGAGAGGAGAGAGAGAGGAGAGAGAGAGAGAGAGAGAGAGAGAGAGAGAGAGAGAGAGACAAGGCAAGGCAAGGCAAATTCTTTTATTCGAAGATAATGAATAAGCAGTCGTGTGCTTTTTTACATCCAGTCCCCGCCCTTATCAGAGATACATCAAGATAAAAAAACACCTCTAACTAAACAACAATAATAATGATCCAAATACCAAGAGCAAGAAACCATACCAAGTAGCTA
>JASPKP010003954.1:0-5000 GCA_030674155.1 Stramonita haemastoma | reverse complement strand
ACTGTCCCTGCCTTCAACATCCACCCGCCAAAGTACTTAACGTTTGTAGGTGTGTGTGCGCGCGGGCGTGCTGCGTGCATGCGTGCGTGCGTGTTGTGTGTGTGTACATTTGAATTTGTTAAAACTGTAAATAGTTGTTGATTGTGTGTTGTTTAGGTCGAATGAAAGCGCTTTGATTTGTTTTTACAAGAGATAGCGCTATACAAATTCCATGTATTATTATTATTATTATTATAAAACCGGGGAAAAGAAAAAAGGGGGGGAGAGGAAAAGAAATCCAAGGACACCAACCAACCTATTGCCCGAGACACAGTGACGCTGCCATTGACGCGCCAAACCCCAAAGGCGTTGGTCACCAATCCTCCCAGCTCCTCAATACGTCTCCTCTCATCCTGAAATTGTCAAACAACAACAACGACAGATTATATACATGTATGTATTTTTGATCCTGTTAAGTCCAACCCCTCCTTTCTAAGCAAACCCTGCTTGGTTTTCAGTGCGTACACTGTACGAGATTTCCTTGCCACGATCTAGCTTTTTCAGCTCTTGAGGGCGTCGGTGTCGCCACAAGTCCGGCGCCACACACGTCGAATATGTTAGGGGAGCGAGTATTCATCCGGTGCCATATTGTCCATGTGCTGTGGGGTCTGTAACCGTACAAAAGTCGGGGCAGGACGGGCCTGAAAACGGCTCTTTGGGGCCTGTCTTTGCCCCAAACGGAACCTTTTTGGCAGGGGGGTGGGTATGCATGCGCGGACGCACGCAGGCGCTGGTGTTTGTCAGTGCGTTTATTTGTGTGCGCGCATGTGGCGGGGACCTTGCAGTTTGCTGTAGTGCATCATATTGCTGTATATTGTCATTATTATTGTGCGCCCTACTTGGTGTTCGGTGCGTACACTGTACGAGATTTCCCTGCCACAAACTAGCTTTTTCAGCTCTTGAGGGCGTCGGTGTCGCCACAAGTCCGGCGCCACACACGTCGAAGATGGTAGGGGAGCGAGTATGCACCCGGCACCATATTGTCCCGGTGCTTTGGGTCTGTAACCATGCAAAATTCGGGGCAGGACGGGCCTGAAAACGGCTCTTTGGGGCCCGATCTTTGCCCTAAACGGCACCTTTTTGGCAGGGGGGTGGGTATGCATGCGTGCACGCGCGCGCGCTGGTGTTTGTCAGTGCGTTTGTTTGTGTGCGCACATGTGGCGGAGAGCCTGCAGTTTGCTGTGGTGCATGATATTGCGGTATATTGTCATTATTATTGCACGCCCTGCTTGGTTTTCGGTGCGTACACTGTACGAGATTTCCTTGCCACAAACTAGCTTTCTCAGCTCTTGAGGGCGTCGGTCTTGCCACAAGTCCGGCGCCACACACGTCAAAGATGGTAGGGGAGCGAGTATGCATCCAGTGCTATTTTGTCCCGGTTGCCTTGGGGTCTGTAACCGTGCAAAAGTCGGGGCAGGACGGGCCTGAAAACGGCTCTTTATGGCCCGTTTTTGCCCCAAACGGCACCTCTTTGGCAGAGGGGTGGGTATGCATGCGCGCAAGCACGCAAGCGCTGGTGTTTGTCAGTGCGTTTGTTTGTGTGCGCGAATGTGGCGGGGACTGTGCAGTTTGCTGTGAGGCATCATATTGCTGTATATTGTCATTATTATTGTGCGCCCTGCTTGGTTTTCGGTGCGCACACTATACCAGATTTCCTTGCCACAAACTAGCTTTCTCAGCTCTTGAGGGCGTCGGTGTCGCCACAAGTCCGGCGCCACACACGTCGAAGATGGTAGGGGAGCGAGTATGCATCCGGTGCCACATTGCCTCGGTGCCATGAGTTCTGTAACCGTGGAAAAGTCGGGGCAGGACGGGTTTGAAAACGGCTCTTTGGGGCCTGTATTTGCCCCAAACGGAATCTGTGGGAAAATGGTTATTATGGGGAAATTGGGAATTGGGAAAATGGTTATTATTGGGAAATTGGGAAAATGGTTATTATGGGGGAAATTGGGAAAATGGTTATTATGGGGGAAATTGGGAAAATGGTTATTATGGGGAAATGGCTATTAAGGGAATGGTTATTATGGGGGGAATTGGGAAAATAGCTATTATTGTAAAGTAGCTAAAGTAGTTAGTATCATTAAGTAGCTATTATGATAAAGTAGCTATTATCGAAAAGTAGCTATTATCATAAAGTAGCTATTATCAAAAGGAAGCTATTATGACAAAGTAGCTACCATGATAAAGTAGCTATTATCGCAAAGTAGCTATTATCATTAAGTAGCTATTATCCAAAAGTAGCTATTATCATAAAGTAGCTATTAACATAAAGTAGCTATTATCGAAAAGTAGCTAAAGTAGCTATTATCGAAAAGTAGCTATTATGACAAAGTAGCTATTATGACAAAGTAGCTAGTATCAAATAGTAGCTTTTATTCATAAAGTAGCTAGTATCGTTAAGTAGCTAAAGTAGTAGCTATTTACAATAAAATGGCTATTATGACAAAGTATCTTTTATCCAAAAGTAGCTATTATCGAAAAAGTAGCTATTATCGAAAAGAAGCTATTATCGTAATGTAGCTAAAGTATGACAAAGTACCTTTTATCGAAAAGTATCGAAAGTTGCTATTATCGAAAAGTAGCTATTATCATAAAATGGATGTAATGTAAAATGGATGTTATGACAAAGTAGCTATTATCGAAAAAACAGCTTTTATGGAAATCCTTAATCCTTAATCCTTAATTCTCTCCGTGCCAGAAGGCACATAAGGCTTGGACATCATTTCTCCACTGGTTTCGATCTGTAGCTGCGCTGCGTGCTGCGCTCCAAGAGCTCCATCCAGCAGCATTCCGCTCCACCTCCACCATTCTTCGCCAGGTTGTCTTTGGGCGGCCTCTCTTCCTTCTTCCCTCTGGTGTCCATCCGAGGGCCACAGCACAGTCATTCTTCTGATCTTTTCTTAGGACATGGCCAATCCAATTCCATCTCTTTCTTCTTATTTCTGTACTTATCTTCCCTGCCCCTGCCATCTGAAGGGTTGCCTTGTTGGAGATGTGCTGTTGCCATCTAATCTTAAGAATCTTCCGTAGGCATTTGGTTTGGAAGGTGTCCAGTTTTTCTTCTTCTCCTTTTGTGAGCTTCCAGGTTTCACATCCAATACAGAAGTACTGAGAGTACCAAGCTCTTGAAGAGGGAGGTTTTGGTTTTGCTGCCGATGTCTCCAGCTTTCCAGATGTTAGACAGGCGTTTTGAACTGGGTGTTCGCCAAGGCTATCCTTCTTTTGACATCTGCTGTTCCTCCTCCATCCTTTGTCACGTTGGCCCCTAGATAGGTGAAGCTGTCCACCTCTTCGACATCGTTCCCCCTGACTTTCAGCTTCTCCTTGCTCTTGCTGTTGGCTTTTATCGCTTTGCATTTCTTGTCGTTCATCCTCAGGCCTACTTTAGCAGCATTGTCCTCGAGCTTGGCTGTTTTCTGCTGTAGATGGTTTCATGGCCGATGATAAAAGGGCTAGGTCATCTGCAAAGTCGAGGTCTTCTAGCATTGTAGTGAAATTCCACCTGATCCCTGTTCTTTCGCCCTCTGTCGTCTTCTTCATGACCCAGTCAATCACCAACAGGAAAAGGAATCCAGACATGCAGCACCCTGTTTCACTCCAGTAATCACCGGAAACCAGTCTGTTGTTTCATTTTCATCTATGACAGCGCACTGAAAGTCCTCATAAAGGGACTTAACCATCCTGATCAATTTCTCAGGGATTCCATACTGGCGCATGATGATCCAAAGACTGTTTCTGTGTATGGAGTCGAAGGCCTTTTCAAAATCTACAAAGTGGATGTACATTGTTGCATTCCATTCGTTGACTTGTTCTAAGATGTTCCTGATGATGAATATCTGTTCTGTGGTTCTTCTCCCTTTCCTAAAGCCGGCTTGTTCCTTTCTTAGTGATGGATCCACTCCTGCTTGTATCCTGCTGACCAGGATCCTGCTCAGCACCTTGCTGGCCAGTGGCAGTAGTGTGACTCCCCTCCAGTTTCCACAGTCTTGGAGATTGCCTTTCTTTGGTATCTTGCAGATGAGTCCTTTTGTCCATTGCGTGGGAACAGTTTCTTTCTCCCATATGACGTCAAATATTCTTTTCAGTTCTTTGCTGGTATTCTCCGGGTCCGCTTTCAGCATCTCTGCTGTAACTTGGTCTATTCCCGGTGCTTTTTCCATTGTTGAGGGTGCATAGTGCATTTCTTATCTCTTGCAGTGTAGGGGTTTCTATTGAAATATCTAGTTCTTCTCTCTCCTCGTCGTCTTCTTGGTGGGGGGTCATCTGGTGTATCCCTGTTGAGTACCTCCTGAAAGTGTTCCTTCCACCTTTCTAGTCTGGCCTCCTTACTCTTCAGCAGGTCTCCATTCTTGTTCTTCACTGCTGCCGCTTGTCTTGTACCTTGTCCTGTCAGCTGTTTCACTATGTTGTAAACTTCTTTCTGTTGTCCATTCTCCGCCGCAGCCTGTGCTCTCTGTGCTTTCTCTGCTATCCATTTTCTCTTGTCTTCTCTTGCGCTCCTTTTCACTTCCTTGTCCTTTTCTTTGTACCTTCCTTCATCCTGCTCCGAATCCTTTCTGACCGGACGCTATTTATCTTGGTCTTGATTTCCTTCCTCTCGTCTATCATCTTCCATGTGTTGTCACTGATCCATGGTTTGCTTTTTCCTTTTCTGAATCCAAGTACTTCCTCTGCAGCATTGACATAAGCACTGCTCTGCTGCTCCCATATCGTCTCTATGTCTTCACTCTCTGTCCTGTTTTCCTCCAGCTTGTTCTTCACTGCCTCACAGTATCTTTTCTTTGCTTCTTCGTCCTTCAGTCTATCCACGTTTATCTTTGGTTTCACCCTGTTCTTGTTCCTGTGTGTGCTGGGGCCGTAGTTTGAAGCTGGTCCTCACCAGGTAGTGGTCGCTGTTGGCATCTGCTCCCCTCTGTACTCTCGAGTCTATTACAGATGATCTCCATTGTCCGCTAATCAGC
>JASPKP010003953.1:12500-18626 GCA_030674155.1 Stramonita haemastoma | reverse complement strand
AACCCAAAATTCTTGCGCATGCAGCCAACAACAATTAAAAAATTTTAACGAAGTCAATGCACACGCGCGCGCACACAACACACACACACACACACACACACCACACACACAACACACAACACACACACAACACACACACACACACACACAGAGTATAAACACACTTAGAGTATAAACACTTTGGCAGGGCGGTGGATATTTCGGCTGTTGAGAGCAGGGGCAGATGATGAAACAGGATAGGAAAGTCTTAGCTTTGAAATAAGTGTGTCTTGGGCTGGTTTTAAAAATGTGTCATAGGTAGGTTTTTTTTACGAAGGGGAGGAGGGAGGTTGTTCCAGATCACTGGACCAGAAAAAAGAAAAAAGAGCGACGGCCAACAGTGGATTGATTGAAATCTAGGTATTTGTAAGCGCAGGGTATCTGCAGCAGAGCGGAGGGAACGAGAAGGAGTGTACGGGGTAAAGACATTCACAGAGGTAGGAGGGTGCTGTTTTGTAAAGACATTTATAACAGAGAGTACTGATCTTATAGTTTACTCTCTGTGGCACAGGCAGCCCAGTGGAGAGATTGCAAGAGGGAGTAATGTGCTCAGATTTTTTTTCTTTCTGAGGACCAGTCGAGCTGCGGAGTTTTGTATACGTTGAAGGGAGTGGATAGATGATGCTGGCAGACCAGCCAAAAGAGAATTGCAATAGTCCAGACGTGAAAGAATCAGAGACGTGACGAGTTTAGATGTTGCATCAGTGGACAGGTACTTTCGAATTGCACTAATACGTCTTAATTGATAATAGCATGACTGGCAGGTCTGGGTGATGAATTTTTTGCATGGATAGTGTGTGTCGATTACAACCCCTAGATACTTTACAGCAGTGGAAAAGAGTGACTGAATTTATTGCCGAATTCTATGAAGCTGTAGTAATGGAAAAAGAAGTTTGTGTTTGGTGCCTACCAGCATGGCTTCAGTTTTATCTGCATTTAGCTGTAATTTATTCTGTATCATCCAGTTTGGATATCTTCAAGGCAAGTGAGGACATATTTATCAAGAGAGAAGGTAGATTTTCAGGAGTATCAGTGTAGAGTATCAGTGTATCAGTGTAGTGTAGTGTAGTGTAGTGTAGTGTAGTGTAGTGTAGTGTTTGTGTGTGCAGTGCAGTGCAGTGCAGTGCAGTGCAGTGCAGTGCAGTGTAGTGTAGTGTAGTGTAGTGTAGTGTAGTGTAGTGTAGTGTAGTGTAGTGTAGTGTAGTGTAGCATTTTATGGTGTTTGTGTTGCCTTTGCCTTCCCTTGCCTTGCCTTGCCTTGCCTTGCCTTGCCTTGCCTTGCCTTGCCTTGCCCTGTGAATTACTCACAGCCACAGGAAACTGGCTGCTTTCCTCAGGGGATGAGCGAGGACTTTGTTTGGGGGTGTTTTTGTTTTAGGTGTATTTTGGGGGGGATTAAATTAAGTTGAACAGAATGGAACTAAATACCCCTTAAATCACGACAGATTCGTTCTGCGTGAAATTCTACCCCCCTCCCTCCCCCTGCGCACACGTTAAAAACCTGTTCCGCTTTTCGTAAGAGTAGGCCATCGTGTGCCGGTGGGAACAGATGACATTTACAAAAATGCATACACACGGGGACTGGGTGTAAAAAAAAAGCCAAGAGTGCTTATCCCATTATTCCTCGATAGAAAAGAATAATCAAATCAAATCAAATCAAATCTCTTCCCGGAGAAAGTGTGTCATCACAAAATGAGCGCCACATTTTTCTCTGTTTGCAAGAGAATTTTTTTTTTACCCTGTAACAGTGGCTTCTTTTTTTTTTTTAATTTTACACAAAAATGGGTCTTGTAGCCTTGGGCTCTTTTACCTGCACTATATGCGTGCTGTGCACGGGACTTCAGTTTATTGTCCTATTTGAAGCCTGGCATACAGACGGTTATTCAAGGTCTATTGCATAGGGGGGGGGAGGGGGGGGGGGGGGGAATTACGGACATAAACGGGGATTGAACCCGCATTTCTGGCTTTCCAGGGAGGTGTGCGTTACCGCTAGACCCCTGATTCACCAAGTAGTGTGCAATGCCACCTCCTGACCACCCCCGTTTGGGTTTAAATAGTTTTTATTTTAGAATTTGGAACAAACATTGAAAACAGCAGCATTCAGGAATCATAGCAACAACAAGCTTGTAGCTTATAGTGAGCTGACTTAAACCATGTAAATTAACATGAAAACGACGTCTGTTGAGCTGCAATGTGCAAATCACCACCACCACCACCACCACCACCACCACCACAACAACAACAACAACAACAACAACAACAACAACAGCAGCAGCAGCAGCAACAGCAGCAGCAGCAGCAGCAGCAGCAGCAGCAAAAAATGTACCTTACTCAGTGGTCAGAGCACTCGCTTTCCCCCAGCTAAGGTTAAGCAGCATTGAGCGTGGTGACCTACTAGATGGGTGACCGTTTTTGCGCGCCTTGGCTTCAGTACAGTCCCCCAGTTCACCCAGCTGTCAATAGGTACTTTGCTCTCTTTAGGGTCAGGGAAGGTAAAGCAGCAAGGAAGAGGAGATGGGCGCCACCCTCAACATGCTGGCCCCTAGAGAAGCTGAGGTTTCTGACGCCTCGCTCCACTTTAAGTGTACAGACGTAAAATCAAAGACACACTCCCCTACGACCACACAGGTTATGGACACCTTTACCTTTTACCTCCGTCTCCGCCCCCGCCCCCCCCCCCCCCCCGGCCTCCCACCGCCCCCCCCCTACTACCACCTACTTCCCCCTACCTCCCCCCCCCCCCCCCCCATCTGTGTTCCTATAGGAGTTTAAAAAAAAAAAGTCTCCTAGCGCTGTATTGCACAATGATACAGAAGTGTTGCAATACTGGATCTGGTCGCACCGCACTGCACTATAGTTACAGCATTTACACATTCAAGGGGCTGGATTGAAGAAATGATTTTTTAAGTTCACCTGCGCTTGTTCCATTATGCTTGAAATACAAGAATTGAAATAAATAAATAAATGAATGAATAGTTAAATAAATGAAGGAATAAATAAATAAAAAGAATAATTACACAAAAGAATAATAACTTCACTACACTACAAACAAAAGCTAACAAAAAAACTACACTACACTACACTACACTACACTACACTACACTACACTACACTACACTACACTACACTACACTACACTACACTGCACTGCACTGCACTACACTACTACTCACTACACTACACTACACTACACTACACTACACTACACTACACTACACTACACTACACTACACTACACTACACTATACCACACCACACCACACCACACCACACTACACGACACGACACGACACGACACGACACGACACGACACGACACGACACGACACTACACTACACTACACTACACTACACTACAAAACAACCCGACACAACACAACGCAACACAACCCAAAACACACCACAGCACAACAAAACACCACCTCAACAACAACAACAGCAACAACAACAACAGCAACATCAACAACAGTTAGACTTACTCCAGCCCAAGTCTCAACCCCCCACTTAGTGTTTCGACACTGGCCTAGGTGCTGATTATCTGCTGGCACTATAACAGTCCCTCTCACCCTGCCCTGCAGTCTGCTACGGCTGTTAGTATTGTATTTTTGTCATCTATTACAGCTTTTAGTTAGTATTGTATTTTTGTCATCTATTACAGCTTTTAGTTATTACTGTACTGTACTGTCATTTATTACAGCTTTAGTATTGTATTTTTGTCATCTATTACAGCTTTTAGTATTGTACTTTTTGTCATCTATTACAGCTTTTAGTTAGTATTGTATTTTTGTCATCTATTACAGCTTTTAGTATTGTACTTTTTGTCATCTATTACAGCTTTTAGTTAGTATTGTATTTTTGTCATTTATTACAGCTTTTAGTTAGTATTGTATTTTTGTCATTTATTACAGCTTTTAGTTAGTATTGTATTTTTTGTCATCTATTACAGCTTTTAGTATTGTACTTTTTGTCATCTATTACAGCTTTTAGTATTGTACTTTTTGTCATCCATTACAGCTTTCAGTATTGTACTTTTTGTCATCTATTACAGCTTTTAGTATTGTACTTTCTGTCATCTATTACAGCTTTTAGTATTGTATTTTTTGTCATCTATTACAGCTTTTAGTATTGTACTTTTTGTCATCTATTACAGCTTTTAGTATTGTACTTTTTGTCATCTATTACAGCTTTTAGTATTGTACTTTTTGTCATTTATTACAGCTTTTAGTTACTATTGTATTTTTGTCATCTATTACAGCTTTTAGTATTGTATTTTTTGTCATCTATTACAGCTTTTAGTATTGTACTTTCTGTCATCTATTACAGCTTTTAGTATTGTACTTTTTGTCATCTATTACAGCTTTTAGTTAGTATTGTACTTTTTGTCATCCATTACAGCTTTTAGTATTGTATTTTTTGTCATCTATTACAGCTTTTAGTATTGTACTTTTTGTCATCTATTACAGCTTTTAGTATTGTACTTTTTGTCATTTATTACAGCTTTAGTATTGTATTTTTTGTCATCCATTACAGCTTTTAGTATTGTACTTTTTGTCATCTATTACAGCTTTTAGTTAGTATTGTACTTTTTGTCATCTATTACAGCTTTTAGTTAGTATTGTACTTTTTGTCATTTATTACAGCTTTGAGTATTGTATTTTTGTCATTTATTACAGCTTTTAGTTAGTATTGTACTTTTTGTCATTTATTACAGCTTTTAGTTAGTATTGTACTTTTTGTCATTTGTTACAAATTTTACAGCCTGCTTGTAACTACTACACCACCATTAGAATGCACACACACATACACACACACACGCACACACATGCACGCACACACACACACACGCGCACACACACGCACGAGCACACAACACGTACGCACGCACGCACGCACGTACACACACAATCACACTATCACTACGCTATCACTATCACACTGCACTACACTACACTACACTACACTACACTACACTACACCACACCACACCACACCACACCACACCACACCACACCACACTACACTACACTACACTACACTACACTACACTACACTACACTACACCACACTACACTACACTACACTACACTACACTACACTACACTACACCACACCACACCACACCACACCACACCACACCGCACGACACTACACTACACTACACTACACTACACTACACCACACCACACCACACACACACCACACCACACCACACCACACTACACTACACTACACTACACTACACTACACTACACTACACTACACCACATCACACTACACTACACTACACTACACTACACTACACTACACTACACTACACTACACCGCACTGCACCGCACCGCACCGCACCGCACCGCACCGCACCGCACCACACCACACCATACTACCCTATCAGTAATAATTTTTTGTCTTTTTTTCTTTCACTTCAAATGATCCTCATCATCGTCATCAGATTTGCCTGTATGTGTCTGTTTGCTTGAAGTGTGTTTTTGCTTTTCTGATGACGACAGTTCCTCAAGGTCAGGTTGAAGGGCAAAAGGAAAAGAGGCAGACCACCAACATTCTACACTGCCAACATCACTGACATCAGTGGTCTGGGAGGGCTGCAGGAGATCTAGAACGTAGAAAGTGGATCGGTGGTCTAGGAGGTAACGCACCTACCTAGAAAGCGAAATGTCCGGATCGGAGTGTGCGGTGGTTCGAATCCCGTTTGGACCCAAAACTTTCCCCCCATCCATTAGACCATGAGTGGTGGTCTGGGCGCTAGTCTTTCGGATGAGATGATAAACCGAGGTCCCGTGTGTTGCACATCTTTATTTGGCGCACGTAAAAGAACCCACGGCAACAAGAGGGTTGTCCCTGGCAAAATTATGTAGAAAAAAGTCACCCTGATAGGGAAAGAAATACAGCTGCAGACAGTTAAAAGAAAAAAAATGGGTAGGCGCTGAACTTATGGCGACGCGCTCTCCCCGGGGAGAGAGAGAGAGAATGAATGAATAATCTTTATTTTTCAAGGGTAACAGAGTAAGTAAGCATTACATACTTTTTTTCATCCGGCCCTTTGTCACTATCACACTGCACTAAACTACA
>JASPKP010003953.1:0-2500 GCA_030674155.1 Stramonita haemastoma | reverse complement strand
ACGGTACTTCAAACACCCACAGAAGCCAGTAAAACAGCTTTCTGTTAAATCTGCCCAAACCATTTTATGATCATTACCCCCAATCTCTATTATTTGTTCTTGGTCTGCTATAAAAACGTGTGTTATGTAGAAGATACAGACTTACCTTTTACTGCTTGCCATTGCAGCTGTGTGGGTGCAAAAATGCAAATGGCGGCTTTTCTTGAACATTCAAAGTGAGGCCAATGACCAAAAACACAATGGCTGGACACCCATAGCCCACCTGGAATTTACTGCTTCAAATAAATCAATAAATTCGTCTCATTTTTGGTTAGTATCATGGAAAACATAAGGCGTCCCAACAATGGGGCAGTGAGAATATTATGGGATAAGCCACACCTCCTGTAGCCTTCTGGACCGGATCCCTGGGTTCAGAAGTGATCCCTTTAATTAGGGGAGAGAGGTGAGAAAATAGCATAATGACAGTCACGCCACAGCCACCACAACCTACTCCACCTAACGTTCTATTACAGTCTATTACATTCTATCAGTGGATCGGTGGTCTAGGTGGTAACGCGCCTTGCCTAGAAAGCAAAAAGTCCGGGTCGGAGTGTGCGGTGGTTCGTACCCCTGTTTGGGCCAAAAACTTTTTTCCCCATCCATTAGATCCTGAGTGGTGGTCTGGGCGCTAGTCTTTCGGATGAGACGATAAACCGAGGTCCCGTGTGTTACACATCACTATTTAGCGCACGTAAAAGAACCTACGGCAACAAGGGGGTTGACCATGGCAAAATTCAGTAGAAAAAAGCCACTCTGATAGGGAAACAAATACAGTTGCATGCAGGAAAAAGAAAAAAAGGGGTAGGCGCTGCATCTGTGGCGACGCGCTCTCCCCGGGGAGAGCAGCCCGAATTTCACTCAGAAAAATCTGCTGTGACACAAAGTGGTACAAAATACAAAAATACAAACAGTCTGTTACAGCTTACATCGCCAAGTCACTTCCACCATTACACTACTCGTACCCCTCTCTTTGAATGTGTTTATTTACATATACACATGCACGCATGTACGCATGCACGCTGCATGTATGCGTGTGCATAAACAATCACGGACTTGTACATGCATGCATGTAAGTATGCACACTCATACGTACCAATCGTGCACACACGCTTGCGCATTAGTATTTTTGTATTTGTATTTTGTCACAGCAGATTTCTCTGCGTGAAATTCGGGTTGTTCTCCACAGGGAGAGCGCGTCGCCACAAGTGCAGCGCCTACCCATTTTTTTTCTTTTTTCCTGCATGCAACTGTATTTGTTTCCCTATCCCTGCATGCATGGAAATATATACACGCTCGCACATGCAAGCACGTATGTATGTACACGTACATCTATGTAGTCATTGGAGAGCAAGATGTCAGAAACTTCAGCTTCTCAATGTGGCCCAGTATCTTGACTCTGGTGCCCATCTTCTCTCCTATGCTGCTTTTCCTCCCTGTCCCTTATTTTATTTAATTAGTTTATTCTTTTATGTCGAGGATAATGGGATAAGCACTCATGTGCTTTTTTACATCCAGCCCCCGTGTGTATGCAGCTGTGTATATATTGTCATCTGTTCCCACCAGGCATACAATGGCCTACTTTTACGAAAAGCGGAACAGGATTTAACGAGCGCGCAAGATATTCTGCGCACGTTTGCACACGAGGCCTCGGTTTATAGTCTCATCCGAAGGACTTTTGGGGAGAGTGGAGTCAGCACTGATGTTAACTCTAGGAGACAGGTAGGCCTATAGGCCTTTTACTTGGGCTGTAAGTCGATAACCTGGCATTCCCACAGCAGAGTGGCAATCTTTGCTGCTGCATGACTGTCAAGTTTCAGAAACAACCACTACTTAGACTGAACCAACAGATCAAAGCAAAAAAGGAGGACCTATGACAAGTATAGCTGTGAGTGCAACAGGCACCTGACTCTTCGACTTTTTTTTTTTTTTTTTACTTCTTGCGCCTGTGTTTGTGGAGTTTAAAAAAATCATTCCAGCATCTGTCTCTTAAAAGGTGTCCTACAACCAATGTGGCTGTTCTGTAGCGAGATGTCAGTATTTCTTTTATTCATTTATTTTATTTTATACCACTTTATGTCACAGCAGATTTCTCTGCGTGAAATTCGGGCTGCTCTCTCTCCCCGGGGAGAGCGCGTTGCCACAAATGCAGCGCCTACCCTTTTTTTTTCTTTTTAAAAAAAAAAACTTTTTCCTGTCTGCAACAGTATTTGTTTCCCGATCAGAGTGGCATTTTTCTACAGAATTTTGCCAGGGACAAACCTTTGTTGCCGTGGGTTCTTTTACGTGCGCGAAATAATGATGTGTAACACACAGGACCTCGGTATATCGTCTCATCCGGAAGACTAGCACCCAGACCACCACTCATGGTCTAATAGATGGGGGGAAAAGTTTTGGGCCCAAACGGGATTCGAACCACCGCGCACTCTGACCCGGACTTTTCGTTTTTTTTTGTTTTTTTTTT
>JASPKP010003952.1:12500-17500 GCA_030674155.1 Stramonita haemastoma | reverse complement strand
AGAGTGGGGAGAGAGGGGAAAAAGGGGAGAGAGAGAGAGAGAGAGAGGAGAGAGAGAGGAGGAGAGAGAGGAGAGATGGAGAGAGAGAGAGAGAGAGAGAGAGAGTGGGGGGGGGGAAAAAGGGGGGAAAAAAGGGGAAAAAGGAGAGAGAGAGAAAAGGGGGGGAGAGGGGAGGGGAGAGAGGAGAGGGAGGGAAAAAGGGGAAAAGGGGGTAAAAAAAGGATGGGGGAAAAGAGGGAGTTTTGAGAGGGGGGGAAGGGGGGAAAGGGAGAGAGAGAGGGGGGGAAAGAGGAGAGGGGGGAGAGAGGGGGGGGAGGGGAGGAAGAGGGGAGAAAAGAGGGGGAAAAACAGGAGGAGGAGAGGGGAGGGAAAGAGAGACAAGAGAGAGAGAGAAAGAGGGGAAAAAAGGGGAACGAGACAGACAGAGACAGGGGGGGACAGAGACGTGAGACACAGAGAAACAGAAACGGGGGACTTTTTACAGAAAAAACGAAACGGAAAAAAGAGAAAAAGAGAAAAAAAAACAGAGAGACGGGGGAAAGAGAAACGAGAGAAAAAAAAGGGAAAGACAGACAGGACGACGACAGAAAAGAATACGGGCCCCCAGGAGAGATAGGGGGGAAAAAGGGAAGATACAGGGAGCCCCCGGGAAAAAAGTGAAAAAAAACAAAAAAGTCTTTTCCCCAAAACCAGTCTGTAAAAAAAAAAAAAAAAAAAAAAAACCCCCCAAAAAAAACCCCAAAACCCAAAAAAAAAACCCCCTTCTCCCCCAAAAAAAAAAAAAAAAAACCAACCCCCCCCCATGGGGGAGTGGGGGGGGGGGAGGAGGGGGGGGGGGAAAAAAAGGAAAAAGAAAATTTTAAAAAAATTTTTTTTTAAAAAAGGGCGCAGAAAAATTTTTAAAAAAGCCCCCCCACATCCGTTTTCAACCCCCGCCAAAAAGAAATTTGTCTTTAGGGGGGCGGGTTTCCCCCGGGGGGAAAAGGGGTGAAGAGTATCTTTATACCTTTATTTTTTCCAGTATATAGGCTATGGGGGTTTCCTTTTGTGTTGTTTGCTGCCCCTTTTTGTCTGTTGTTTTTTTTTGTCTTTTTTTTTTGGGTTCTGTGTGTGTTTTGGGGTTGTTTTTCCCCTTTTTAACCCCCTTTCCCCCAAAAAAAAGTGTTTTCAGACGGGGAAGTGTGTGGGGTGTGGGGTTGGTTTTGAGTGTGTGAGGTGTGTGTTTTTTGGGGGTGTGTGGTGTGTGTGTGTGTGTGGGGTTTTGTGTGTGGTGTGTACGCGCACACGCGCGCGTGCGGGGTTTGGGTGTGTCTGTGTCCCGTTGTTTTTCTTTTCGGAAGGGCGTGCGTGAGGGGTGGGGTGTATGTGTTTTTTTGGTGTGGGGCGGGGCGGGGTGGGGGGGGTGATTCGCTTTTCCCCGTCTATTTTTAAAAAAGTTTTAAAAAAGATGTGTGTGTTTTTGTGTTGTGTGTGGGTGTTTTTTTTGGGTGTGGGGGTGTGTGTTTTGTGTGTGGTGTGTGTTTGTGTGGGGTGTGGGTGTTCTGCCTTTTTTCCCTTTTTTTCCCTTTTTGGTTTTTTTTTGTCTTTTTTTTGTTTTGTTGTCTGTTGTCTGTCTGTCTGTCTGTCTTTTCTGTCTGTCGGTCTGTTGTTGTTGTCTGTTTTGTCTCTTTTTTTCTCTCTTTTTTTCTCCCCCCCTCTCACTTCTTTGTTTTTTTTTTCTTTTTTTTTGTTTTTTTTTCTTTTTTCCCTTTTTTTTTTTTCCCCTTTTTCCTTTACTATCTTTTTTTTTTTTCTTTTTTTGCTGTTTTTTTTTCCCCTTTTTTTTTCTTTCTTTTGTTTTTTTTTCCCTTTTTTTTTTAAAAGCTTGTTTTTTTTGTTTTTATTTCCTTTTCCCCCTTTTTTTTTAAATTTTTTTTTAAATTTTTTTAAAAAACCCCCCTTTTTAAAAAATTTTACATCTTTAAAAAATGAATACAAAACATGGTAAAAGTCATGGATTTAAAATCAAGGGCCTTTTTTTTAAAAAAAAGTTGTTGTTTGCTATGTTGTTCCCCCTTGATTTTTGCTTCTTTTTAATATATTTTTTGGGGAAATTTTTCACTGTTTAAAAAAAACCCTTTTTTTTTTTTCAATCTTTTTTAAAACCAACAAAACGGCTGAATTTGAAAAAATTTAGAAAAAAACAAAAACCCCAAAAACCAATGAAAAATTTTTTTTAATTTTAATTTTAGTCAAAATTAAAAGCACAATCTAAAAACCCAAAAAAAGTTTTTGGGGTTTAAAGGGGTTTGGGGTTTTGGCTTTCCCCCGGCTTAAAAATCTTGGGGGGGGGGGGGGGGGGGGGGTCACCCACAAAAATTGGGACTTTTTTTTTCACCCACCCCCCCCCGGGAAAAATTTTAAAAATTTTAAATTGCCCCCCCCCAAAAGGGAAAAAGTTTTTGGGGTTTTAAAAATTTTTAAATTTAATTCCCCCTTTTGGGACCCAATTTTAAAAGGGGGAACCCGGGTTTTAAAAAATCAAATTAAAAAAAAACCCCGGCCCCCCCCCCCCCCCCCCCCCCCCCCCCGAAACCACCCCCCCCCCCCTCTTTTCCTCTCCCCCCCCCCCAAAAAAGGGGGGGGAAAAAAAAAGTCCAAAACTAAACTTTAAAAATTTTTCCCAAAAAATTTTAAAAAATTCAATTTTAAAAAAATTTTGGGGGGGAAAAAGGGGGGAGAGAGGGGGGGGGGGAGGAAAGAGGGGAGGGGGAGAGAGGGAGAGAGGGGAGAGAGAGAGGGGAGGGAGAGGAGACGAGACAGAGACAGGGACAGAGCAGAGACGGGGGAGAGAAAAGAGAGAGGGGAGAGGGGAAGGAAAGGGGGGGGGGGGGGGTTTTTTGGGGAGAGAGGGGGGAGAGGGGACAGAAGAAGACAGCCCAGACGGGAAAAAAAGGGAAAGGGCAGACGGCAGAAAAACTAACAAAAAGGGAAATACCCCCCAGAAGCCCCGCCCAGAGAAAAAAAAGGCAAAAAAAAAAAAAACAAAGAAAAAAAAAAAAGGGGTTTTTTTTTTAAAAAAAAAAAAAAAAAAAAAAACCCCAAAAAAAACAAAAAAAAACCAAAATTTAAAAAGTTCCCAAAAACCAATTTTAAAAACCTTTCAAAATTTTTAGTAAAAAAAAAACAAAATGTTTAAATTTTTAAAGGAAAAAAAAGCACGCTCTTTTTAAAGGGGTAAGGGTTTTTTTAAAATCCATTTATTTTTAAAAGGGGGATCCCCCCAAAATTTTAAAAATTTTTTTGTCATGGGGGTGGTGAAAAACGTGGAAAAAAAAAAACCCAAAACCCCAAAAAAAACCCAAAAAACCAAAAAAACCCCAAAAAAGTTGTTTGTTTTTTGGGTTTTTTTTTGTTGTGTGTGTGTGTGTGTGTGTGTGGGGGGTGTGTATTTTTGGTGTGTTTTTTGGGGGGTGGAAGGGGAGAGGGGAGAGAGAGGAGAGAGAAAGGACAGGACAGGGGGCAGGACAGGGGGAAGAGAAAACAGGGGGGCAGACAGGGGGCAAAAAAGAGACAGAAAGACGGGGCAGACAGCAGGGGGAAAAAGGGGCAGAGACAAAAGCCAGAGGGGGAGACAGGGGGCGAGGGGGCAGAGCCCCCGAGAGGAGACAAAAAAAAGGGGAAGGGACAGTTTAAAAGGAAAGAGACCGAAAAAAGGGGAAAAAGGGGGCAGAACCCAAAAAGGGAAACCCCGGGAAAAGACGGGGCAGCGGGAAGGGGAAAAACGGGGCAAAACAGACAAAAGATGACGGGGCGGGGCAGCAAAAAGGGACAAAAAACAAAAAGGAAAAGTGTTTTAAAAAACCCCCGGCTGTCTTTTTCCCCCTAGCTCTGGGGGAACCCTTTTTGGGGGCCCGGCATGAATTTTTATTTCAACGTAAGGCAGGGGGGGTGGGTCACGGGGGGAAACGATTAAAATTTTTGGGGGGGGCCTTTTTTCCTTTTCCCCGGGGGCGCGGGGAAAAGAAAAGCTGGGTATGTTTTATTTTATTTTCGTTTTAAAAATATGAGAAAATTTTAGATTTTTGGGGGGTTTTTTTTTAAACTTTTTTTTGGGTTGGTTTTTTTTTTTTTGTTCCCTTTGGTAGAGCTCCCGGGGTTTTTTAATGGTTTAGATTTTTTTTGGGGGTGTGGGTTGTGTTTTTTGGTTTTGGTTTAAAAGGGAAAAATTTTTTTTTCCCCCCCCCCCCAAAAAAGGGGGGGGGGGAAAAAGGGGGGGGGAAAAAAAAAACGGGGGGGAAAGAAGAACTTTAGAAAACGGCCCAAAACGGACCCAAAAACGGAAAAAAAAAAAGGGGGCCACGGGGGCGGGGCCCGGGGCCCGGCGCCAGGGGGCCCGCCGATGTCGCGGCCGGGAAACGCCGCCGGGTTTTCGCCCCGCCCTTTTTTTCCCCTCTCTTGGGCTTGGGCCTCACTTTTTTTTTCCTCCCCCCTTTTTTCCCCCTTTCTTTTTTCTCCCCTTTCTTCCGGGCCTTTCCCCCTTTTTTTATTTTATTTCCTTTCTTGGGAAAAAATTTTTTTTTTTTAAAACTTCTTTTTTTTTTTTTTTTTCTTTTTTCCCTGGGTTTTTCAAGGTTTTTTTTTTTTTTTTTCCCTCCCCAATTGGGTTCCCACCCCCTTTTTAAACGGGGGAAAACACCCCTTTCCCCACTCCAAATTTAAAAAAACTCACCCTTTTCCCTCTTCAAAAAACCCCAAAAATTTTTTTCCTAACTTAAAAATAAAAAAAAATTTTACCCTTCTCTCCCCCTTTTCTGTTTCCCTCTTTCCCCCCTTTTTTTTTTTTCCCTTTTTCTCCCCCCTTTTCTTTTTTCTCTTCCTTCTTCTTCTTCTCTTCTTCTTCTTCCTTCTCCTCTCTCTCTCTCTTCCTCTCTCCTCTTTTTCCTCTCTCTCCCCCCTTTCTTTTAAACCCCTTCCCTCCCTCTATCGTCCCCATCCTTCCCCTTTCCTTTCCCCATTCC
>JASPKP010003951.1:12500-18635 GCA_030674155.1 Stramonita haemastoma | reverse complement strand
CCCAAAAATCCCACCCCCCCCCCCCTTTTTAAAAAAAATTAAAAAAAAAAAAATTTAAAAAAAAAAAATCCCCCCAAAATTTTTTTTTTAAAAAAAACCCCCCCCTTTTTTTAAAAACCCCCAAAAAAAATTTTTAAATTTTTTTAAACCCCCCCCCTTTTTTTAAAAAAAAAATTTTTTTTCCCCCCCCAACCCCCCAAAAAAAAAAAAAAAAAACCCCCCAAAAAAAAACCCCCCCAAAACCCCCCCTTTTTTCCCCCAAAATTAAAACCCCCCCCAAAAAACCCCCCCAAAACCCAACCCCCCCCCCCCCCCAAAAACCCCCCCTTTAAAAACCCCCCCCCCCAAAACCAAAAAAAAAAAAAATCCCCCCCCCAAACCCCCCCCCCCCCAAACCCCCCCCAAAAACCCCACACCCCCCCCCCCCCCTTAAAAAAAAACCCCCCCCCCCAAAAAAAACCCCCCCCCCCAAACCCCCCCCCCCTTTCCTTATTTTAAAAAAAAAAAAACCCAAAAAATTTAAAAAAAACCCCCCCAAAAAAAACCCCCCCCCCCCCCCCAAAAAAAAAAAAAAAAAAAAAAAAAAAAACCCCCCCTTCCCCCCCCCCCCCAAAAAAAAAAAACCCCCAAAAAATTTTCCCCCCCCAAATTTTTAATTTTACCCTTTTTTTTCCCCCCCTTTTTTTAAACCCCAAAAACCCAAAAAAAAAACCCCCCCCCCCCCCCAAAAAACCCCCCCCCCCCTTTTTCCCCCCCCCCACCCCCCCCCCCCCCCCCCCCCCCCCCCCCCCCAAAACCCCCCCCCCCCAAAAAAACCCCCCCCCCCCACCCCCCCCCCAAAAACCCCCCAACCCCCCCCCCCCCCCCCACCCCCCAAAAAATCCCCAAATTTTTTCCCCCACAATTTTCCCCCCCCCCCAAAAAAACCCCCCCCCCCCCAAAAAAAAAACCCCCCCCCCCCCCCCCCCCCCCAAAAAAAACCCCCCAAATTCCCCCCCAAAATTTAAACCCAACCCCCCCCCCCCAAAAAAAACCCCCCCCAAAAAACCCCCCCCCCCCCCCCACCCCCCCCCCCCCCCCCCCCCCCCCCCCCCCCCCCCCCCCCCCCCCCCCCCCCCCCCCCCCCCCCCCCCCCCCCCCCCCAAAAAAAACCCCCCCCCCCCCCCCAAAAAAAAAACCCCCCCCCAAAAAACCCCCCCCCCAAAACCCCCACTAAAAAAAAAACCCCCCCAAAAAAAACCCCCCCCAAAAAAAAGACCCCCCCCCCCCCCAAAAAATTTTTTTTTTTAAAATTTTTTTTTTTAAAAAAAAAAAAAAAATTTTTTAAAAATTTTTTTAAAACCCCCCCAAAAAAAACCCAAAAAAAACCCCCCTTTTAAACCCCCCCCCCCCCAAAAAACCCCCTTTTTAAAAAAACCCCCCCCCCCAAAAACCCCCCCCCCCCCCCCCCCCAAAAAAAAAAACCCCCCCAAAAAAAAAACCCCCCCAAAAAAAACCCCCAAAACCCCCCCCTTTAATAAACCCCCCCCCCAAAAAAAAAAAAAAAACCAAAAAACCCCAAAAACCCCCCAAAAAAAAACCCAACCCCCCAAAAAAAAAAAACCCCCCCCCCCAAAACCCAAACCCCCCCCCCCCCCCCCCCCCCCCCCCCAAAACCCCCCCCCCCCAAACCCCCCCCCCAAAAACCCCACCCCCCCCCCCCCCCCCCCCCCCCCAAAAACCCCCCCCCCCCCAAAAAAACCAAAAAAAACCCCCCCCCCCCCCCAAAAACCCCCCAAACCCCCCCCCCCAAAAAAAAAAACCCCCCCCCAAACCCCCCCCCCCCCAAAAAAAAACAAAAAACCCCCCCCCCCCCCCCCCCCCCCAAAAAACCCCAACCCCCCCCAAAACCCCAAAAAAAAACCCCCCCCAAACCCCAACAAAAAAAAAAAAAACCCCCAAAAAAACCCCAACCCCCCCCCCCCCCCCCCAAAAAAACCCCCCCCCCCAAAAAAAAAAAAAACCCCCCCAAAATTTCCCCCCCCAAAAACCCCCCATTGTAGTAAGCAAAATATTCAAGAAAGAAAATACTTAGGAAGTATTCTCCAACATGGGAGGAAGATCGTTAACTTCGACACCTTTGGTACCAACTAAAAAGGTAAAGGAAAAAGCTTTATACATGATATAATAACTCAATACAAAAGGTTTTTTTTCCCCTAATATTGACAATAACGATACGACGACTAATTCAAAAACAATAAAGAATGTTATAAATTGATACAACAGCTAACTTATTAGACGAAAGAAACTATGCTTGGAACACTAAATAACTCCTCCAAAAAAACTTTACTTTATGATTTGAATGCCTAACAATCACTATGAAAGGGGAGACTATCATACCTTTACACAAACTGAATAGGAAAGGGGAAAAAAACACAAAATTAAAACTACTCAATATTAAAGAAAAGGCTTGACTTTGATGCCAACTTAATAAAACAAATGAAGAAATTTATCCTCCCATACCAAATAAACTCAACATGTAGAAAAATATTCACTGAAAAGAAAACTTGGATACAAAATAAATGTGAAAGACATATGTTTATACTTTTGATACCAACCTACTCAAATGTAAGCTAATAAAAGTTTATGAAAAATGATGGAACAAAAATAAAAGACCTTGCACGAAAAAAATAGCATAAGATGAGCAGCTAACTGATATTGGGAACAGACATTACACCTTATATCACACTAACTAACAAGGAGTAAGGAACTCCTAGCACTCTGACAAGTAATTAAAACAATGTGAAATAACTGTATAACTCGTAATGCTTATTTGACATGAGGAAACGAGCTTTGCTTTATTCTAACAAACCTGATAAAAAATTAACTTTAATATTATAAGGGAAAATAAAACCTGTACTGTTGATATCAGTTAACTGAAGAAAATGGCCTCTCCTTGAATAAAAAACTCACTCACCAATATGGGAAAGAAGTTTAAATACTTATCATACAATCTAGCCCGATGGGAGGGAAGAAAACTTTTTACACTTAATGCAACGTCCCTCGATAAAGAATGCATGGATATTTATGCCCTTGAAGCCATCTAAACCAAAAAATGAAGGAAAGAATGTTTCTATACTTTCATACCCCCTGGTTCATATGAAGGGAGAGCGGATATAGTGATGACACACGTATTACTTTATTGGTGCTTCCATTTGCTAGTGCCGCGTTCCTCAGGCATTGAAGTACTTAGGACGGAACATCTTGATGACGGAAGGATTCGCCCGAAAAATGAAAAGTTTTCAAATTAAACGCCAGAGCATGCGTACCTACACAGCCACCCACCCACCGGAGAGAGAGAGAGAGAGAGAGAGAGAGAGAGAGAGAGAGAGAGAGAGATAGCGATAGAGAGAGAGAGAAGAAGAGAGAGAGAGAGAGAGAGAGAGAGAAGAGAGAGAGAGAAATTTTGTTTATAACTTTTTTTTATCTCAAAGAAAACAGCACCTGGGTAAATGTTACTTGAATACCCTTTGTCTGAAAAAAAAAATCCCTTGACACACTATGGCAAACACTAAGCCCCATTCCCCCATTTAATAAAGACCAAAGGTTTTTGTAACTCATTTCATTAGCCACATTGGATCGTCACCCCTTCACTAAAAAAAAAAAAAAACTCTGAGCTCAACACCCATTCTATTTAACTCAACACGTTTTGATCCAAATAAAGTATAAAACATCGTAAATTTTTGTCAAAGAAACATCTAGCAAAAAACAGTCATTTTGCCCAGGCCAATAGTTGTGGGGATTAATTGATGTCAGCAAAGGGTGAAAAATTTTAATACCGATATGTAATTTTCTCTTGCACTATGTGAGATTGAAATTTTTATATGTTTTTAACTATGTTGATGTTGAAATTTATGTTTTTAACTATGTTGGTATTGAAATTTATGCTTATGTTGAATGGATATTTCTGCATTACCCCATCTTGAGATTGAATTGTTCTGCTTAACACTATGTTTGAGATGAAATGCTCTGCTTTACACTATTTGAATTAAAATTTTTTCGCTTTACACTATGTTAGAATAAAAGGTTCGCTTTAAAACTATGTTGAATTGAAAGTCCTGCTTTACACTAATTTTTGAGATTGCCTCATCCTAAAAAACCTCTAAGATGAGCTGTGCCCCTCCATGAAAGAAAAAAAAAAATCTTCGGAACCCAAAACAAACGGGCTGCCTATAAGAAAGGGAAATGAAAAAACCGGCCATAATTTCCTTTTTTTCCGTGAATTCGAAAAGTATGATGCCGAGACAGGGGTGCATTTACACGCACTCTCAGATGTCACCTGTGACACACTGGCATTACTTTTGGGGGTTTTTCCACTTGCCTGTGCGCCCTCAAGCGTTGAAGTTTCCCAGACGGGAACAGCCTTGATGACGGGGAAAGGGTTCGCATAGACAAAAACTGACATTCAAGATTAATGCTTTCATATATTATATATAATATATATATTAATATATATAAAATAAAAATAATAATATTATATATTTGTAATATACATATATATATATATACAAAATATATATTTATATATATATATATATATATACAGAGAGAGAGAGAAGAGAGAGAGAAGAGAGAGAGAGAGAGAGAGAGAGAGAGAGAAGGAAAAGAGAGAGAGAGTCAAGTAAAGTTAGTCTTTTTTTTATATCGAGGAATGGATAAGCATTTAGTGCTTTTTTTTATCCGTCCCCGGTTAGCAGTTTTGAAAATTTTTACTGTTCGTACTGGCGCACCCAAAGGCCTACTCTAACGAAAAAACGGAACAGATTTACCCTGTGTGCAAAAATGTTCTGCATGCGTTCGACATGGACCTCGGTTTAAAGTCCTTATCGAAGGACTTTTTTGGGGAGAGTTGAGAGAGAGAGAGAGAGAGAGAGATAGAGAGAGAGAGAGAAAAGATAGAGAAAAGAGAAAAGAGAGAGAGAGAAAAGAGAGAGAGAAGAGAGAAGAGGGGAGAGAAGAGAGAGAGGGGAGAGAGAGAAGAGAGAGTCACATTTATAGGGAAACAATGCCATGCACAAAGTAATTATTTTTTAAGTAATGGAGGTAAAGCTCTGTGGCGAGGCTCTCCCTTTGGAGGTCCACTTGAATTTCACACAGACATTTACCATAACAAACAAAACTAAACATGTGATTGATGCATGCGAACGGCAGGCACGCATGCCCCGACCCCGGACTGTCTCGACCCGACCCCACCCACCCCACACGACACGAAAGCGACGCGAAAGCGACGCGACCAACATGGGAACGACCTGACCCGACCCGACACAACGCGACGCTACACACGCACCCAACCGACACGCGCGCAAGGCCACCAACACGACACACCACAAAGTTTAAAAGGAAAAAATAAAAGGCCTACTTTAAATGAGTTTTTGGGATTTCCCATTCTGACATACAAGATGTGGCAGAAATCCCACAGCGAGCACTGGGCAGTGCAGTGTTTTCACGGTAAGTGTTCCGCGGTGAAGTGTTCCAAAGGTTAAGTGTTTCCCTGGTGAAGTTTTCCGCGGGGAGTGTTCCGCCCGGGAAATGTTCCGTGGTGAAGTGTTTTTGTGGGAAGTGCTCCGTTGTGCAGCGTTTTTAAGGGTAGGGCCACTGCGGTGTAGTTTTTTCCCTGTAGATATAGCAGGCCTGAAAAGGAAGAGCAGTGTGTTTAAAAACACATATAAAACGATTTTAATTTAACAAGATATCATGCTGTGGACACATTCCAACATTTTTCCCTTTGGCACCACTGGAAAATTCTATTTGTGGGGGTCCCCGCCAAATGAACATCTTGCCTCGCCCTTAAACCCAACTATCCTTTGTGCTAGAAATGCAGGCCTCCTACAGCCAACCAGGTCAAGCAGTATACCCGATCAAACCTAACCACCTGCACCTTGCTACCTGGAAAACAGACAGGCTCTGCCAGGTACACATTATCCCCCGGAAACACTGTCTGAAAAACAAACTCCAGTGCCCCACCGACTCCTGGAAGAGTTAAGAGAGAAGTCCTCTCCACAGCACTGGAGAGCTGATTACAGTGGACAATGCAGAACTTTGAGAGGTACACTGGAACTGGAGCCTGTCTCAGTGAAATAAAATACCACAGAAATC
>JASPKP010003951.1:5000-7500 GCA_030674155.1 Stramonita haemastoma | reverse complement strand
CTACAGATCCATAATCACAATATCCATGGCAGAACTTTTGAGAGGTCGCTGAAATGATTTTTTTTAAATTATTGTTTTTTTTTTTATATCTACAACACTGATCCATGATCCGTCTTTTATTGTCTATTTTGGCAGATCCTTTGGAAATATGAAAAAAGTTTTCTGACGTGAGTGCAAGATTCCTACCAAAAGGTCTTTTGACATGTGTGTTCGTAAGATAATCCAGTTTTTTTTTATCATCTGACGTATTTGTACGATGTTCTATGAAAAGGACTTCTGGCGTGGTGTGCAAGATAAATAAAATGAAAATAGAATAAAATTAAATAGAAAACCAATATGGTACAGATCATAGACTACACCCAAATGAGCCACCTCATTGCCTTCTATCTAGATTTGTGGTTTTAGCGTAAAAATTAAATTCGACGCAAGAAAATATGCGCTTGCAACCCGGGTTCGATTCCTGGTCGAGGGATTTTTCCCCTGAGTATAACATCAAGTGCTGACTCCACCCTCCCCCCAAAAGTCCTTCCGATGAGACTAAACCGAGCCCCGTGTGGGAACGCACGCAGATATCTTGCGCACACTATAAATCCTGTTCCGCTTTTCGCAGAGTAGTGCCATCGTGTGCCGGTGGTAACAGATGACAAGATTTTACAAAACTGCATAACACGGGACTGGATGTAAAAAAGGCACACGAGTGCTTAATCCATTATCCTCGATATAAAAGAATAAATAAAATTTTAAAAATACATTAGCAGCATTTAAATATCCCTCCCTCAGTTGAACTTTTTTTTCTTCAAAACATGTTTTTGATCTCTACATTTCCCAGTACTCATTTTCGACAGAAAGATTCTTACGTTAGCTTTCAGACTTTTTTGTAACGAACAAGTAGGGTACAGTTTCAGCATTCACGTTAGGACATAGTGTCTTAACACGATTTTCAAAGACAAACTTTACAACTGTGGAAATCTAACCAATAATTATACTTGTGGTAGTAAAAAACAACAGCACTCCTCTGATGTAAAAGTTAGGTCATGCAGTACTGTATCACAACCAAAACAAAATGAAAAATGGGTTTACATTTAATCAGATTGCCCAGATTGTTTCTTTACCATTTTAAAATAAATCTCAGCTACTCTTTACTTATATTTATCTCTTATTCAAGAATAAATGAAATAAGCACCGTGCTTTTTTTTACATCCAGTCGCCGTGTGTATGCAGTTTTTTTTGTAAATTTTCTTCGGCATTTGTCCTGCTGAAGAAATCTGTGTACCTTTAAATGCCGTTTCAGAAACATCCAGTAACTGAAATAAAACTACAAGTAACCATATGAAAAAATATGGTGGATATTTTTCCTTTTTTTTCTTTTTTTACAGAATTGGGAAGACAATTTTTTCCCGTAGCTACACCACGTTGTTTTACATACCTTTCTCTGGAATCTGTGGCCATGAGAGATGTAGGGAAGGGAGACTGAAGAGCAGAGTGCTGATCATCCTCCCTCAGGGATGCTGCTGCAGGCATTTCATGTTGAGGTTTGTCTGGTCCTTGATGTGAGGTTTGTGTGGCCCTTGATGTTGAGGTTTTGTGTGGTCCTTGAAGTTGCGTTTGTGTGGTCCTTGATGTTGAGGTTTGTGTGGTCCTTGATGTTGCGGTTTGTGTGGTCCTTGATGTTGAGGTTTGTCTGGTCCTTGAATGTTTGAAGTTTGTGTGGTCTATGTTGAGGTTTGTCTGGTTCCTTGATGTTGAGGTTTGTCTGGTCCTTCTTGTTTGCAAACCCAACTCTTCCTCTGGTGCTGTGATGTCAGCAACGTTGGTTAGGACAGGTTGCCATGGCAGGTCGCCTGGCCACCCAGTTATTACCTGAACAAAAAACCACATTAAAAGTTCATAAGGTAGGTGAAAAATATACAGCCATATATTTTTTTTAATCTCAAAGTATGAAAATTTACACCCATGTTATGACAATGACGGCTGCCGCTGTAGTCTAGTGGTTAGGGGCGTTGGACTCGTAATCTAAAGTGTTGCAGGTTCGATCCCAGATTTTCGCTATGGTCATTGTGCCCTTGGGAAAAGGCACTTTACGGCTATTTTCATCACCCCACCCAGGTGTAAAAGGGTACCAACCTTGTGTTGGGGGTTTAACCCTGGCGATAGACTGGCGTCCTATCCAGGGGGTAGTCTATGACTCTCAGTCGCTTAACGCCACATGAAACCGGATAAGCACCGGCCTGATGGCCTTAGGCTCGGACAGACTTTAACTTTAAACTTTTTTTTTAACTATGACAATGACAGTTTTCAACTCGTTTCTATTCTAAAGCAGTGTAAAATAACTTCACAACTGAACTGAATTCAAAGAAATTTGAAAATTGATTTGATAATCCACTTCCAGTCCACAGCATATTTATCTGCGGCAATTTGGGCTTCTCTCTCAGGGTGAGTGCGTTGCCACAGAGCAGTAACCACTCCAAAAAATGTCCCTTTTTTAAAGTGTATTAGTTTC
>JASPKP010003950.1:17500-18636 GCA_030674155.1 Stramonita haemastoma | reverse complement strand
TTTTATTCTTAGTTTAGACTTTTTGGTTAATTCTATCTTGTTAAAACTATGTTTTCATTTTTATTTCACTCTGTTCTAGTCTGTATTTATGTTTTTAATGTTTTTTTTTTTAAATTTTTTGATCTATTTTATTTTCTATATATTTTATTTTATTTCACTTTTTTAGTACATGGGTGTTATGCAACCTGTGGACGGGTGTCTAACAATCCAAGGCAACTGACAGGATCATCTATCTAACGATCAAATTTTGCACAGACCATGTCTGATTACAGCAGCAGGAAATGTGATAGTGGGACCCCGAGTCGCATCCATCTACAAGCACTGTGCATGCGGGTTATGCGTTATATCCTATAAAAAAAAACATGCACCTGACTGTGCAAGACTGGGGCGTCAGAGTAGACATTCGCCCATTACAAACGACTCAAAATGTTATCACTCATCAGCTCTGTGGCTTGATCCACTGGGCCTAAAAACATGTAAGGTGTGGATGAAGAATGCATGCACATGAAAAATGTACTCGTTTGGAAGATTAATATGTATGTAAGTTCCAGATCCCTGAACAATGAAGCCATCCTCAGGATCAGCTTTACACCCTATATGATTTGTTTTTTTTCCTTTATCCTTCACTTTATACCCACGACCGTCTGACAAGGAAATCGAAGCCATACAGACCACTGGCAGTCCAAAGGCCTTGCCCACCATGTACCACAGCACTGACCTCACGTGTCCACAAAAGATGTCTGGTTGCTTGCCAGTACCTGAGAAATACAAAAACCAAAACTATCAAAACATGACATCCATTTAAAGCAAAATCATAACACCCCCCCCCCCCACCACCACCATTCCAAAGCTCAGCTCCTCAAGCAAATGCACTTAAAAGGAGAACATAATTATCTCCATAGGCGGCGAAACATCAGGTCAAGCTCATGTTTCTATTTTGGAGCCCATTCTCCAAACCAGTCCCATTTTCAAAATGTCCGCCTCAGTGTTTGTTCCTCCAGTGGGACTGACTAGAAGTTCAGCATAAAATACAGGGAAAAGTCGAGACAATAAGAGATTATTATACACCCAAAACGTACATTTGGAGCACCGTAAACTATTTCAAAACTGCCGAATGCTTACCAATGTTTCAGTTT
>JASPKP010003950.1:7500-12500 GCA_030674155.1 Stramonita haemastoma | reverse complement strand
TAAACCACAACACCTGTAGACTGCAGCGTTTGATAAACCAGAACACCTATAGACTGCAGCGTTTGATAAACCAGAACACCTGTAGACTGCAGCGTTTGATAAACCAGAACACCTGTAGACTGCAGTGTCTGATAAACCAGAACACTTGTAGACTGCAGTGTCTGATAAACCAGAACACCTGTAGACTGCAACGTTTGATAAACCAGAACACCTATAGACTGCAGTGTCTGATAAACCAGAACACCTGTAGACTGTGCAGTATGTAATAGACTCATGAAGGCAAACAATTTCCAAAATAAAGATCAATCTACTGAATTCAGTTTTTGTTTCTTGCGATTTGGTTTATACTTCTTTTTTTGGGGGGGGACCTGCAAGATTAACGACATTCAAAATTTGGGCGTAGCTTTAAGATATTATCCCTAGGTATTTATAAGAATTCACTGCTTTCTTTTCAGGATTTCCATAAAAACGATTTTTTATGCACTGTTATATGTCCACCCATTCTAAAATCATTCCAAAAATCACGAATTTTGTTTTGATCAATATTGACTGTTGTTAGATCTAAACCATCTGCCTCTTCTTGTAACATAATTATTTGCTTGGTTTTGCAAATCCAGTACACTGTCGGGGAGGAGAACTATATCAACAGCAAACAGTAGTAAAAGACCTCAGTGGATCCTGGGATAACTTGAATAGGCCTACCTTGTTTTCTTTTATTTCTCTCTCTCTCACACACACACACACACACACACACACACACACACACACACACACACAGATGGCCCTCCAATTAAAAGATCCAGCACTCAAATCTTATTTTACCATCACTATGGTGAACAAAAGCATGATGGGAAACGTTGTCACACCCGAAGCGGCTCTTGAAAAATGGAACCAAGAAAGAACAACTATCTGGAGCTTCTTGTTGAAGCAGCGATTGAAGCGCCGACCAAACCAGGCTGCTTCACGCTTGATTCACAGGCCCTGAGGACGCTCCTGTATGAACTGGTGCGGCAACAAAAACTGGTTTCCAAAGGATCTGACAGCAGTTTAAAGGTTCGTCTGTAGATCTGGATCTAAATCCAATTCTGAATGAGAGAAGGTGCAGGGTCTATCTGGCATTATCACAATGACAAAAAAAGGGGGAGGGGGGAGGGGGGCATGTGAAATAGGCCCTAGGCCTAATGCTGTAGGCCTATGGCAGATTAGATTAGTCTTGGACCTACCTGATTTTGTTCACTCAAGCTCAGTCATGGAACTGGTTTCACTGAGTTAGTAAGACCTGGGTTGTGGGAATCAGTGTATGTATGTGCAGCCTGAAGCCCTCAATTAATTTTCAACCGTATAAACAGTTTATGAACTTGACAACTAATAAAAGCTTACTTTCTTTTTTGCGCTGGTCAACCATTTACACTAGACCAGTTGAAATGCGTGGGACAACTTGTGCTGATTTTCTTCATCTGTGATAGTGAAGAAACTGTAAACTGCAGTCATTTGATACTGCAAAACAATACATAAGAACCGAAAGCTTATGGAATACACAAGACCGCTGACAATATTTTGATAGCCGAACAGTTCATTCCTTGGCCAATTTTTTTTCAAGGTGCTGCACAAGAATAACAGATTGTGAAGAACATATAGACGCCTAGATCTAGACGTCCACACGACTTCTTTTATAGCTAGACTTCAGCTGC
Organism: Stramonita haemastoma; assembly: GCA_030674155.1. Classification (NCBI taxonomy): domain Eukaryota; kingdom Metazoa; phylum Mollusca; class Gastropoda; order Neogastropoda; family Muricidae; genus Stramonita; species Stramonita haemastoma. The sequence continues at coordinate 10,809 of JASPKP010003950.1, read as the reverse complement.
CTTAAAGACGCATGCAACACAGAGACAAAAATATTCCTCTGTGTAAATAGATCATTTAGATAAAATTGAATAAGCTCAAAATGCAGAATACGTAGATTCGGGGGTTAAAATTTCTTGATGGAAACCGAAGGTACGAGTTTGAGTCTCCAATGGAGTGTATGGTTGTGGGGATCTTGACGGTCCTTCAGATGATACTTTTAACTTGAGGTGTATGAATACATGCATATCTTGTGCACGCGCACACATATGAACACCATCGTTTGTAGAGGAGTAGGGAAGCTATGCCTGATGGCATTGATGGCACAAACATACCCAGCATGCAACCTGTGGCCTGGAGAGGAGTGAGCTCCATAGGATTCAGCTTGCCCATGACACACTGTTTAAAAAGTGAGGTACAGTGCATCATCAACTCTTCGAGGAGTTAAGAAAAAAAGGCAGGTCCAAACAGAAAACAAATACTTCTCTGGGTTATATTCAAATGGGAAAATGTGACATAATATGGAAGTGATGTAGAAATGTCACAACTTTAATGAACAGTATAGCCTCCTTCGTGATGAGTGTGCATGGTCTAGGACTGTTGGGTTCAATCCTGCTTTTAGTAGCTCCCATTTCTTCTTTTCATTGCCATTGCCATGTTTTTAAGGTCTAGAATTGGTAATATATTGGTGTGTGGGTGGGCGTTTTGACACTGACTTAGTGAAACATATTTTCTTTCTTTTATGTAAACTTCTTTTGAAGTGGTTTCAGCCTTATCTGGTACCTATGTATAATTCAGTTTATGGTCAATTGAGAAAGCAAACTGTAACCTTGGGAGATGATTTTTTGGTGACCACATGACAATAATTAACCTACTTATATTCCAATTTTTCGTGATTGTGCAAAGAACATTGGTTTCACTTTGAGTGCTAAATGGGTATATTTCCTGAAATATTTTTTTGAGATTGTGCTGAAAGGTAGGTCTATTAATTTCTGTTGGTTCCAGGTTTGATTCTTTACTCTCTATTCAACAATTTTAAGAGAGGAAATTGGCTAGGATATTCAAAAAACAAAGATTAAAAAACACATTCATTCGGTTTTGCACACTCACTTCCTCCAATAAAAAAAATGCTCCACCTCCCCCCCACCTCCCAATGGTTTGACACATGTACACACAGGCTAAAACTTTAAGAAAAAAAGTTAGTTGTCTCCATAAATTAATGATTAACGTTTATTATCGACACGGGCTTACATATGCACAAAGAACCAAACAAAGATGATGGTAAAAAGTGTTGCTAAACACACTTACATATGCACAAAGAACCAAATAAAAATGACGGTGAAAAGTGTTGATAAACACATTTACATATGCACAAAGAACCAATTAAATATGACAGTGAAAAGTGTTGCTAAACACCCCTACATACGCACAAAAAACCCAAATAAAGTTGATGGTAAAAAGCTTTACCACAAAAGACAGTGCTATGTTTTTTGTAATTTGTATTTTACATATGAGGATAAGGGGTAACATTGGAATTTAACACATAATCGTTGTCTTTTATTAACAGGAAACCAATGAAAAAATGACGCAAGATCTCAGTAGTCTCAAGTTCCTCGTGAACCAGATAGAGAAAAAGGTATAATTCACGGTCGTTTGTGTGTGTAACGGGGTATAACATGACTGAGTAAGAAAAGACACGGAACTTTGTCGCGTGTGTGTGTGTGTGTGTGTGTGTGTGTGTGTGTGTGTGTGTGTGTGTGTGTGTGTGTGTGTGTGTGTGTGTGTGTGTGTGTGCGTGCGCGCGCGCGCGCGCGCGCGCTTTGTGTATGTGAGAGAGAGAGAGAAGAGAGAGAGAGAGAGAGAGAGAGAGAGAGAGAGAGAGAGAGAGAGAGAGAGAGAGAATGCACTAGCAGGCATGCTCATCTACGGATGTACACCATGCACACGCCAATTTAGATAACAAAAACGTTATAGAAATTCAAGACAAGAATAAGCTGACTCTACCAATACAAATGTGTGAAATAATAGGGTTAACACCAGCAGGCATGAACTGGTTGCCAGCTTTCTTAGAGTTTTCGGTCTGATTTCACGCATTTGCAATTGGTACTTTTTGTTTTCGACCTGTTAGTGTGTCCTTCACCTATTGTATACTTCACTCTGACTGTGTGTGTTGTGTGTGGGGGGGGGGGGGGGGGGGGGGCTTATCGCAACACCGTGGATGCCTGCAAATGGAGTTGGGGGGAGGGGACCTAGTGGTTAGAGCATTGCGCATCGCGCATGTGACCTGCTGACCCGGGTTCGAATCCCGCTCAAAAGGATTTTTCCCCCTAGTGTTATAACATCATTGCCGACTCCACTCCATCCTCAGACGATATCATAAACTAAGGTCCTGTGTGCGAATGCATGCAGAGCATTTTGTGCACACGTTAAAACCGTTCTGCTTTTCGGAAGAGTATGCCAGTGTGTGCCGGTGGGAACAGATGACAAAATTTACAAAACTGCAGACACCTGGGGGATTGGATGTAAAAAAAAAAAGCATATGAGTGGTTATTCCATTATCCCTAAAATTCATGAACAATTAAAATGTTACAATTAAAAGATTTTTTTTCACAGTTTAAGTGGAGGGGTGAAACTATAAATAAGCTCTCAAGACACCAACCAGGTCTGCAGGAAGACATGTTGTTGTTGTTGTTGTTGTTGCTGTTGTTGTTGTTGTTACATTGAGGTTAGATTTTTGGCTTCGTTATTTCTTTTGCTTTTTTTTGTTTGTTGGTGTTTTGTAATTGCATTTACTTTCATCTGCCCAATGTAGATGGATCAGATGAGTGGCATTGGCGACAATGTCAGTCGACTGGAGAACATGCTTTTCGAACTGCGAGAGAACGAACGCATCATCTCTGAGAGTACCAATCTGCTGATAGCTGATGTGGAGGCCACCCAGGAGCATCTAGACGCCGTAAGATCCAGTTTGTTATCTTGGTATACATACCCTCATTTTCATGCGTTCCTTAGTATAGCATTGCATACTTGTACTTTTTTTTTTTTTAGGCAAACTTGATTGAGTTTGTCCGCAGCAGTCAACATTAGGCATGGTGTGATTATGGACAGTTCATACATGCGTGGGCTGGATGCTGAGGACGTGTTGGAGTGACCTTATGTACATAGCTGTGTATATACACACGCAAACACACACACACAAACACACAAGCAAACACTCAGATCATTGAATTGTCTTTATATGTACAAAAGGGATCATTGAGTTTTTGGTGTGTTTTTTCTGATGTGATGTTAAGACAAAAGGAAGGACAAGTATATAAAATTGCCTGTACATT
>JASPKP010003950.1:0-5000 GCA_030674155.1 Stramonita haemastoma | reverse complement strand
AATTAAATTCCCAGTTGAATTATTGCCAATGACAATTAAAGACGTGTTGGAAAGTCTATCTCTCAAAAAAAATTCCAGAACACGTGACCTTGACAATCTGGATGGAAAAATATTGAACCTTTCTGGTCCTATTATAGCTGAAACACTGACATATCTATATAACTTGTGTATAGATAAAAGCAACATTCCTCTCATATTTAAAAAGGCAAAAGTCATACCAGTCCACAAATCTGGAGATTCTTCTTGTCCTTCAAATTACAGACCAATTTCAATCCTATCGGTCTTATCCAAACCCATTGAAAAACATATCCAAAAATCTTTATATTCCTACTTTGTTAACAACAACCTAATAAATGAAGATCAGTCAGGCTTTCGCAAAAACTATTCTTGTCACACAGCTCTAACTCAACTAACAGACAGTCTCTTACACAACATAAATGAAAATAACTATACAGGCCTAATTTTTGTTGACTTTGAAAAAGCATTTGATGTAATTAATCACTCCCTGCTAGTGCGTAAACTTCACCTATACAAACTAACACCTGAAATAATCAATCTTTTAAAAAGTTTTTTGTTAGATAGACAGCAGTTGGTAACTGCAAATAATCAAACATCAGAATTAGTATCTATTAGATATGGAGTACCACAAGGATCAATATTGGGTCCTCTTTTGTTCTCAATATATGTAAATGACTTACCCTTATTTCTAGATTGTAGCTGTGAAATGTTTGCTGATGACACATCCCTCTATTGTAGTGATACTGACCCCCACAGACTAACACTCAAACTTCAAAACAATATCAACAAATTGATTACTTGGACTCAATTAAACCATATGTCCTTAAATGCTCAAAAAACTAAAAGTATGTACGTACTAGCACGACAAAAGAGGCAAAAAATGAAAAGTAAATTTCAACCTCTGTTGATAGATCAAAAAATCATTGAAGAAGTTGACTCACACAAAATTCTGGGTGTAATTATCGACAATAATCTTACTTGGACTGACCATGTGATGGCACAAGGAAAACGTCTTACAAACAAGGTACGTCAGCTATCAAAAATAAAACACTTTCTAGATAGTCATTCACGCAAACTCTTTTTTTGTGGACACATCTTGCCTATAGTTGACTATGCCTCATCTCTTTGGGACAACTGCAGTGAAACTAATTTGAAATTCATCCATCGATTATATAAAAGAGCGCTAAAACTTGTCCTATTAAAATCAAGCTCCCTAACCATCAATGATTATAAGCTAACAAATATTCTTACATTTCAAAACAGGCTTTATCTCAATAAAGCTCTATTTGTACAAAAAGTTGTCAATGGAAATGCCCCTCCCAAGATCACCAATAGATTCAAAATTAATGAGCACAGGCATAACCATCTACTAACATTTCCCAGACCCAGAAACAATCTTTACAAAACAAGCTTCCTATATTCAGGTAGTGATTTATGGAACAAGCTCCCAAAACATTTAAAATGTATCAAAAATAAAAATCAGTTCAAAAATCAGTTGAAAAATCACTTAATGCGCTTATGCAAAAATGTTTAAGAACTACACATCAATCCAATCAACCATACTTAGAACAGACTAAAGATATTGATACTCTCTGCTAACCCCGAAAAATCTTTCACGTGTGGCTCACTGTGACTGAAAAAGCTACACTTTGCTTGCTATATATGTATGTGGAAGGGGGAAAAGGTGGAGAAAGGGTTGTTTTTTTTTTTTTTTTTTTTTTTTTATAATTTAATTTTGAACAGGATAGGGAATAAGTGATGTATGTAAACACGTGTATATTCTGCAAATTCACAAGGAGAAAACCAAACCACTGATTTGACGACTAGATTGGATTTTTTTTTTTTTTTTTTTTTTTTTTTTTTCACTTACCCAGTTTAATAGTTTCAGGATAAATATTTAATTTTTATTTTATTTTATTAATTATACTAATGAGACTATTAGCACTATTATATTTATATTATTTTGATAAGTGGAAAGGCCTTACTTTTTTGTTCTGGTTGTTGTTGTGTATGTTTTTTGTTGTGTTTTGTTTGTTTTTTGTTTGTTTGTTTGAATGTTTGTTTGTTTGTTTTTGTTCATATGTGTAGGGTTTTTTATTTATGAAATATAATCATAAATCATTATTATAATTCTTCTGGTTGCTGTTTGTGTTTTCCCCTTCCTCTTGATACCCCCTCCCCACCCGTTCCCCCCCCCCCCCCAAATTTTTTTCTTTTTTGAGTGTGTGGGGTTTTTTTGTGTGTTTTTTTTTTTTTTGGGGGGGGGTGTTTGTTTGTTTGCTTGTTTTTTGTTTGTTTTTTGCTTTAGTTTTGTTTTGCTTGGTATTTTTTTTCGTTCATTATGTTTGTTTGGTTCTCTGTTGCTTTTGTTTGTTTATTAGTTTTTTGGTTAGTTTGAATGTTTGTTAGTGTATATGTTATTTCCTCTCAGTGGAGATTGGTATTATCATATGTATTGTTGCGTTTGTTTTTCGGGGTTTTATTTTTGTTTTTTTGTTTGTTTGTTTTGTTTTGTTTTGTTTTTTTTCTTTTCTTCCTCATAACATAAGTATGAATTGAAGTGTGGAGATAATGTAATCTGACATAAGTTGCTTATTGACATTTCATGGTTGTTGTTTTTTTGTTTGTTTGTTTTTTTTTTTTTGATTGTTTGTTTTTTAAATTATTTTTTATTTTTAAGTCTTAAATAATGGTTGGTGACATTGTATTGATATAAGCTGTTTGACACCATATGATTAAAAAAAAAAAAAAAAAAAAAAAAAAAAAAAAAAAAAATTTTAATGTGTGCATGCCCATATGTTTGTTATGTTATTCCACTCAGTGGTGATGGGTATTATCATATGGTATTGTTGCTTTAGTTGTTTTTTCTTTTCTTCCTTCTAATATATAATCCGTGTGGATTGGTTTTTTGATGTATTGGTTTGACTGTTTGTTTTTTGGTGTGTTTTTATGTGTTTTTTGTTTGTTTGTTTGTTTTTGTCATTCTTTTGTTTGATTGTATGTTTGTTAGCGTATATGTTATTTCCTCTCAGTGATGATGGGTATTATCATAAGGTATCGTTGTGTTTGTTGTTTTTTCCTTATCTTCTTTTAAAAATATAAAGTATGAATTGAAGTATAGAGATATTGTAATTTGACATAAATTGCTTATGGATTTTTTATTATTTTACTTATTTATTTTGAAATTTTTTTGTTGTTGTTGTTGTATTTATTCATTTTTTTTTAAAAATTTGTTTTATTATTATTATTATTATTATTATTATTATTATTATTATTATTATTATTATTATTATCATTATTATTATTATTATTATTATTATTATTATTATTATTATTAAGTCTTAATGTTTTTTGGTTACATTGTAATTGATATAAGCTGTTGTGTGTGTGTGTGTGTGTGTGTGTGTGTGTGTGTGTGTGTGTGTGTGTGTGTGTGTGTGTGTGTGTGTGTGAGTGTGTTTTTTTTTATTGGGTTTTTTTTTGACACTATATGATTTTTAAAAAAAGACTTTAAATGTGTGCATGTACCTACGAGTATACGAGCTGAGTGGAAGAGCGCAAACCGTGTGTTGTGTGTGTGTGTGTGGTGTGTGTGTGTGTGTGTGTGTGTTGTGTGTGTGTTGTGTGTGTGTGTGTTGTGTGTGTGTGTGTGTGTGTGTGTGTGTGTGTGTAGATGCACGGGTGTGTGTGTGTGCGTGTGTGTGTGTGTGTGTGCGTGGTGGTGTGTGTGTGTGTGTGTGTATGGTGTGTGTGTGTGTGTGTGTGTGTGTGTGTGTGTGTGTGTGTGTGTATGGGTGTGTGTGGGTGTATGTGCATATGTGTGTATGGCTTTCGAGTAGATTTTTAAAATATTTTTTTATTTTTATTTATTTATTTTATTTATTTATTTTATTTATTTTATTTTCTCTTTTGGTTGTTGTTATAGTAGTTGCTTGTATTATTTATAGGCATAGTTTATTTTAAAGTTGTTGAAATCATGTTAGCAAGTTAATGTTGGTGAAATGTTTGTTGTTGTTGTTTTAATTGTTTGTTTGCTTTTTCCCCTTTTCTTTCTTTCGTTGGTTTTTTTGTTTGCTAGGGATTTTCTACTTTGTCTTTTGTTGGTTTTTGTTTTGTTTAGGATTTGATTTTTGCTATTGTTTTGATTTTTTTTTTTCTTTTCTTTAGATAGATGGCTTGATGGAAAAAAGCAGATCGCTGCTTACTCAATGTACCATCTGGAAATAAAAATTTGATTGATTGATTGATTAAAAAAAAAAAAAAAAAAAAAAAATTTTTTTTAACACACACATACACAGAGATAGTCATCAAACTATCTGTATGGGTAGCTCAATGAAATGGATGTATAAAGCAATGCCACATCTTTTTTTAATTTTTTTATTTTTTCCATGCCTGTTTCAGATTGAGCAGCTAGAGTCTACATCGGGTACACGAAAGAGGCAGCCCAGCAAAAGAACCAGCACGGCAGTAAGTGAGGTTGATTTGCTGTGATGTCTTCTTCTTGTCCGTCAACACCATGGTTACACTGGGTGGTGCTCTTGCCCTCTGTGCAGCTGTCTTGTGTCCTGGGTCTTTCCAGGATAGCCCCCAGCGTTCTGTAACTTCCAGTCACATCTTCCATCTTCTCTTTCTTCTTCTTCTTCTTCTTCTTCTGGTTGTTGTTTGTTGTTGTTGTTGTTGTTGTTGTTGTTCTTCTTCTTCTTCTTCTTCTTCTTCTTCTTCTTCTTCTTCTTCTTCTTCTTCTTCTTCTTCTTCTTCTTCTTCTTCTTCTTCTTCTTCTCCTCCATCATCATCATCATCATCATCATCATCATCATCATCATCATCATCATCATCATCATCATCATCATCATCATCATCATCATTATCATCATCTTCTTTCTTCTTCTTCTTCTTCTTCTTCTTCTTCTTCTTCTTCTTCTTCTTCTTCTTCTTCTTCTTCTTCTTCTTCTTCTTCTTCTTCTTCTTCTTCTTCTTCTTCT
>JASPKP010003949.1:17500-18637 GCA_030674155.1 Stramonita haemastoma | reverse complement strand
TATCTTATCATTGTGTAAATGTAATTGATTTTAAAGAAAAAAAAAAATGTATCATCTTATTCTCTCGTATAACAAACATATTTTACCATATGATCTTCTTTTTTTGATTGTATAAATATGTATAACTAGAAAGATAAAGAGTGTTAGTGATGATATTATGGTCAACTGAAAACTGTATGCAACATTATCTGGCTTAAAATTTACTGTGTAGTCTTCATATTAATTTTTGTCCTATTAAATATATATATATAAATATATATAATATAAATATATATATATATATATATATAAAATATATATATATATAATATATATATATATATATTACGTGAAGACCGAAAACCAAATGATACTATATGTACGGGGGGTGGGGGGTGGGGGCGAATCACAACTTATATTCCCTAATCTTTCTTTCCTAAAGCTGGAGTTAACCTCCTCTTGACTTCTATTTTCTGCCAAAAATCTTAAACTGAATCCATCACACATATAAAACCCAAAACAAAGACCGTCATCATTCATAATATGCTGAAGGCACTATCAGCTTTCTTTGCGCCATAAATACAATCTGGCAGATATCTCTATTTCATTCACACATTCCTACCTTAAGGTCAGCTCGTGGTCAGTTCCCAGCGTGGTCAGTTCGAGTTCTCACGCTTGCCAGGATATGGTCTCTTGGAATTCTTGTCCAGTTGTGACAGAGAATTAACCTTGATATCCTGTCCCAGATTTGTACTATGTAGGCCTTAGCTTTTCTGTGTTTGTTTTGTTTTGGATTTCGTAACTGACAAAATCTAACGTGTTAAAAATAATGTCCGAAGTTTATGTGGCTGTGACCTTTGCCTTCTTATTTTTGCCCAGTTTGGAACTGACATCCCGCTATTAATATGTATATAATTGCACAGTTTTATTCTGAGTTTGAAATTTGATGAGGTGATAGCCCTGATAAGGCCTGTGTGGTCGTAAGTCTTTTACCAACATGATTGGATTGGATTGAACTGACAAATGCCTCCTAATTTTGGTCTTCCCTGACCCTACAGTGAAAGAAACACCATACATCAGATTTTCAATCTAATAATCATGTGCGAGAATTATCTGCTCAAGAGGAAGCCTACCACATCTTTATTGATTGACTCCAAA
>JASPKP010003949.1:0-5000 GCA_030674155.1 Stramonita haemastoma | reverse complement strand
TTTGGAAGAGTGGGCTGGGACATTAATACTATTTAACCCAACCTAAAAAAACCAACCTACTTTTCTTGCTACATTCTCAAGCTTTTTTTTTTTTTTAAGGATATGAAAACTGTTTTGTGTGATGGTGGTTTTAGGTTTGAGAAAACATAATTATTGTTATGATTGAAGGTAGTCATAAGAGAGGATGCCAACAAAATTAAAAAAAAAAAGAACCAGCATGTACACAGGTGATGTGTTTAGACACCATCCTTGAGGAAAAATCGGGGAGTTGGAGTCCCCAGGGCAGTTTGGGGGATGTAGATCTGTGATTATGGCAACGTTCTGCTGGCTCATGCGACGGCACTGGAACTGTGTTTTTAGGCATTAACCCACAATTGTCATGGAATTGGTCGTTGTGGAGTGACTTTGTGACCTTAAACTTGTAAAACTCAAAGAGGGAGGTAGGGGAAAGGGCGGGGGGGGAGGGGGGGGAGGGGAGGGAGGGGGTGGAACAGCTTCCAGTGCTTCCCCTTCCCCTCTATCCACTTATCCTCTCCCTTCTCTCCCCCATGCATCCATATTTTGGTAGATAGAGGACACACTGTAGAAAATTGGTTGACTTCGAAGTCTGCTTTTCAATTCCAAAACGGAGCTTTTGTTTGTTTTGTTCTATAAAGGGGAGGGGGATTTGAGAGTGAAAATGTGCAATAAAACACGATTTTGAAGACTATGTTTTATTGCTATTCTAAAATATATTGTACTTTCTTGCTATTTCAATGACCATTGTATTTTATTGTCTTTTGAAAGAATATTGTATTTTATTGCTACTTTAAAGATTGTTGTATTCAGATTGCTATTTTAAAGAATATAGATTGTATTGCTATCTTAAAGAATATGTGTTTTATTGCTATTTCAAAGAATATGTGTTTCATCACGTTTTAAAGAATATACATTCTGTTTCTAGTTTTTAACAACATGTATTTTATTTCTATTTCAAAGAATATGAAACTTAGTGCTATTTTAAACAATATGTGTTTTATCACTTTAAAAAAAATGTATTAAATTTCTTTAATTGCTATTTTAAGGAATATGATAGTATTACTACTATAAAGAATAGGTGTTTTATTACTATTTTAAAGGGTGTATAATTCATTATTATTTTAAAGAATATGCATTTTATTGCTCTTTTTAATAATATATATCATTACTATGTTTAAGAATATTGTATGTCATTACTATTTTCAGAAATACGTATTTCATGACTATTTTAAACAATATGTATGTTATTACTACCTTAAAAAGTATTGTAGTTTATTACTGATTTTTAAAATATCCATCTCATTACTATTTTAAGGAATATGTATTGTGTCACTCTTTTAATGAATAATTATGTCCCTTGCTAATATTTCAAAGATTATGTATTTCATTAGTATTTTATCAGTATTAGTATTGTATCACTTTTTTAAAACAATATGTATTTCATTACTATTCTAAGCAACATGCTAGTTATTACTATTTCAAGGAATGTGCATTTTATTAAGATTTTCAAGAATACGTATCTTATTTACGAGTTTAAAGAAAAATGTATTCTATTGTTGCACTGCACTGGTAAAAAAAAAACCTATTGATTTCTGACTTAGCGGGTATATAAGATAAAGATTTATTTCTTCTTTTTTCCTTTTCTTTTATATCAGGGATAATGGAATAAGCACTCATGGGCTTTCTTTTACATCCAGTTCCCGTGTGTATGCAGTTTTGTAAATATTGTCATCTGTTCCCACCGGCACAGGATGGCCTACTCTTTCGAAAAGCGGAACAGGATTTAACGTGTGCGCAAAATGGTCTGCGCGCGTTCGTACACGGGGCCTCGGTTTACAGTCTCATCCGAAGGACTTTTAGGGAGAGTACAGAGGAAAAGCGTGTGGGCCCCCAAGAGCCTTTGCTCTCCACCATAAAGAGGAGAAAGCTGATGTGGTTTGGTCACACCACAAGACACAACACCCTAGCAAAAACCATCCTGCAAGGAACAGTTGAGGGCAAGAGAAGAAGAGGCCGCCAAAAGAAATCATGGGTTGACAACATCAAAGACTGGACCGCCCAACCCCTACAACACCTCCTACTAGCCACACAGGATCGTGAAGCATGGAAAAAGATCTCTGTTGCGTCTTCTCTCATGTCCCCCCTACGTCCTTTGGGACATGGGACTGAGTGAGAGTGAACAGAGGAAAAAACCCCCACTCGAACGGGAATCGAAACGGGATCGTCAAATTGCGAGCGCTGGTGACCTTTGACCGCGTATCTTATGCAAATACTTCAATCCAGGAAGATGCAGAGATGAACAACACAGTGTTATGATGACTGTAGATACTTTGGGATGACAAGGCAATCCGGAAAGCAGGAAGCTGTCAGTAGGTCATCATAACAAGTTGGATTCACAGACAGAAGGCTACTGACTCTGTGTGTGTGTGTGTGTGTGTGTGTGTGTGTGTGTGTGCGTGTGTGTGTGTGTGTGCGTGTGTGTGTGTGTGTGCGTGCGTGCGTGCGTGTGTGTGGGTGCGTGTGTGCGTGTGTGTGTATGTGTATATGTGTGTGTTTGTGTGTTTGTATGTGTGTGTGTGTGTGTCTCTCTCTCTCTCTCTCTCTCTCTCTCTCTCTCTCTCCTCTCTCTCCTCCCCTCTCTCTCTCTCTCTCTCTCTCTCTCTCTCTCTTTTTTTTTTTTAGATAGATGGCTTGATGAAAAAAAAGCAAATTTATTGCTTATTCAATGTACCATCTGGAAATAAAATTTTGATTTGATTTGATTTGATTTGATTTGATTTGATCTGATCTCTCTCTCTCTCTCTCTCTCTCTCTCTCTCTCTCCTCTCTCTCTCTCTCTCTCTCTCTCTCTCTCATCTCTCTCCTTCTCTCTCTCTCTCTCTGGGACTGGATGTAAAAAGATCATTCATTCATTCATTCATTCATTTATTCATTCATTCATTCATTCTCTCTCTCTCTCCTCTCTCTCTCTCTCATCTCTCTCTCCTCTCTCTCCTCTCTCTCTCTCTCTCCTCTCTCTCTCCTCTCTCTCTCTTGTGTCTCTCTCTCTGTGTCTCTCTCCCTCCCTCCCTCCCTCCCTCTCTCCCCCTCTCTCTCTCTCCCCCCTCTCTCTCTCCCCATCTCTCTCTCCCTCTCTCTCTCTCCCTATGTCTTTCTCCCCCTCTCCCCCCCCCCCCCCCCCTCCCTCTCTCTCCTCTCTCTCTCTCTCTTCTCTCTCTCTCTCTCTCTCTCTCTCTCTCTCTCTCTCTCTCTCTCTCTCTCTCTCTCGTGTCGGAGAGACTATCCTTGCTATTTGGAGAGGTTTTTTCCTGTTTCCGATGGTCGTCATCGTGGTACAGGGGCCATGCCACGGAAAATCGTTCAGAGATTGCATCTGCCCTTTTCCTCTCTTTCTCTCTGTCGCTCTGTCTCTCTGTCTGTCCGTCTGTCTGTCTCTGACTCTGTCTGTCTGTATGACTGTCTGTCTGTGTGTTTCTGGGGTGTGTGTGTGTGTGTGTGTGTGTGTCTGTGTCTGTCTGTCTGTCTGTCTGTCTGTCTGTCTGTCTGTCTGTCTGTCTGTCTGTCTGTCTGTCTGTCTGTCTGTCTGTCTGTCTGTCTGTCTGTCTGTCTCTCTCTCTCTCTCTCTCTCTCTCTCTCTCTCTCTCTCTCTCTCTCTCTCTCTCTTTGCGTGTGTGTGTGCGCGTGTGCATGCATGCATGCGTGCGTGCGTGCGTGCGTGCGTGCGTGCGTGTGTGTGCACGCGCGCGCGTGTGTGTCTATGTGTGTATATGTCTATGTGTGTTTGTGTTTGTCTTTTTGTCTTTTTGTCTGTCTGACTCTCTCTCTCTCTCTCTCTCTCTCTCTCTCTCTCTCTCTCTCTCTCTCTCTCTCTCTCTCTCTCTCTCTCTCTCTCTCTCTCTCTCTCTCTCGGTGCTCGGGGTGATCTCCCTTGGATAAAGTCGAGCAGAATTTTGCTCTGTGTCAAATTGCACTAAAAGACCAGTTTTTTACAGCACCATGCCCGTTGTCGGCCTTCCAACAACGCTGGAAAACACCTTGTGTGCTCTACTGCAGGGGAATCACCTGACCTCCTGGAAAGTGACAGGAGAAGGCGACAGTTTGACTGTCGTACTGCGCCTGAGAACTGGCAGTGAGGCTGACAACATGGCGAGTAGGCCTACACAGGTGCAGCAGTCTTCCTCGCAATGTTATCGTAAAAAGCCGCCAAGCCAGCTGAGGAGGGACAGGAGACGACTAGAGGAGAGGAGACAGGCAGCTACGATGCCAGAGTTCCAAGAGACATCCTGCGAATTTTCAAATCAGGAGAACTGTGGGCAATTGTTTATGCCTACCCCCCAGTAACTGGCACTGTCTCTGTCACTGACACGCCCCTGTCACCAGACAACGCAACACGGCCTGTCTTGTGTTATGCACGAGATTTTCGCTCTGCATCCCCTGTCGTCACCGTGCCTACCGACCCAGATACAGCCGCTGATCAGCAAATTGACCTAATTGATGTGCCTGCCACTGACGCTGCGCTGGAAGAGGAAAGTGACTCCTGCTTGGTCAAGGTACGTGACGCTGGATACGGGGTGGAGCTGATACGGGACTACGTTGCTGAACTGACTGACCGATCGCTACAGAAAAGGCTCAGGAACACAAAAAGAAATCAGGATTTTTGCCAGTGTTTACGTTTCCAAGGACAACCCTGACGCTTTGATCTGTGAAAGTGATGACATGGTGTTTGAGTTCAGTTGGACAGCAGCAGCAGGTGACGAACCATCGGACTTCTTCTGGCTGGCTAAACGAAGCCTACGGCACATGACCCAGGATGAAAGGACAGTCTACAACAAGCTACGACAGTGGACACCCACCGATCGGAAAAAGTTTAAAGATAAAATCAGTGCTGGGACTCGTGTTATGAATGTGATCATGGAGGCTGTGAGATTTTTCCTTGGTTAGCTAAGCTTGTTCATGTGTGTGTGTGTGTGTGTGTGTGTGTG
>JASPKP010003948.1:0-18639 GCA_030674155.1 Stramonita haemastoma | reverse complement strand
TTTTTTTTGGTTTTTTCTTCTGTCTTCGGTACCCGTCTGCCCTGTCTTCTTCTTCCCCTTTCTGTCGTCGTCGTCTGGTTTGTCTGTCTTGTCTGTCTGTCTGGTTCTTCCTCTCTCCTCTCCCTCCTCTCTCTCTTCTCCTCTCTCTTCTCTCTTTTCATGTGTTACGTCCCTGTTGCCTTCGTCTTTCCTCTGTTTCTGTCTTTCCTCCTTTTTTCTCTCTCTTAAACTCCATTTCCAAATCTAAAAAGTCATTTTTTATTTTTAAATGAAAAATTACCAATGGCAAATGCCATGATTTCTCACAAGGGCAATGAAAATAATATTTTTAAAGAAAAAATTTAGCACCTCCGAACGTTTTGAAAAGAGAACATTTTTTTTTACAACTGTTTGTGTGTGGGTGTGGTGTGTGTGTGTGTGTGTGTGGTTTTGGGGGGGGGGGGGGGGGGTGGGGGGTGTGCGTGCATGTGTGGTGTGTTCGTTTGGTGGGGTTTTTTGTGTGGTGCGCATCGTGTGTTGTGCGTTTGGTTTGTCTGTGGCTTTTTGTTTGGGGTGGGTTTGGGGTTGGGTTTTGTGTGGTGGTGTGTTTTTTGGGGGTGTGGGGTTTAAGGGGTGGGGATTTGTGGGGTGTGTGTGTTGTGTGGTTTTCCCGCCGCATGTTGCGCGCATGTTGTGTGTGTGAGGTTTCCCTCGCTTCAGGGAATGCTGCAAATTCCAACCTCAAAAAAGCGCGTGGCGGCAATTTCTCTGTCGGGGCCTGTAAACATCGGGGTTTGCCACCTCAACTTCCCCATCAATGTCAAATTTAGTCATGCCTCCGTGTTTTTGTGTGTGTGGGGTGTGTTTGGGTGTGTGTGTGTGTGTGTGTGTTGTGTGTGTGTGGGGGGGAGGGTTGGTGTGTGTGTGGGGTTTTTTTGGTGGGTTGGGGAGTGGTGTTTGTGTTTGTGTGTGGTGTTTGTGGTGTGGTTGTGTGTGTGTTGTGGTGTTTTGGTGTTGTGTTGTGTGTGGGGGATGTTTGGGTGTGTGTTTGTGTGGGGTTTGTGAGGGGTTTTGGTGTTTTGTTGTGTTGTGGTGTGTCTTATTGTTTATTTTTTTTTATTATCATTTCATTTTTGGTAAGAAAAAACCCTCTGTGCTTTTTATTCTTTACATCCAGTCCTCAGGGGTATGTGTTTTTTTTAAAATTTTGTCACTCTTCCCAAAGGACCGGGTCTACTCTTTTCCCATTAGTGGAACAGTTTTTTTAACTTTTCACAAGATGTTCTGCTGCAGGGCACACGGGACCCCCGCTTATATCCTCTAAAATTTTTTAGGGGAGGGGGTTGGCCTGAGTTAACTCCAAAAAAAATTCCAGGACAATTTGGGAACCCGGGGTTCAGCGAGCACAAACCATTCTCCTAACCACCAGCTATCCCCCCTCCCTGGGTTTTGTGTGGGTGGGGGGATTTATTTACTTTAAATTTATTCTTTTATAAAAGGAAAAAGGAATAAGCACTCTGTCTTTTTTTTAATCCACCCCCCGTGTGTTGCAGTTTTGTAATCTTGTCACTGTTCCCACCGCACATAATGCCTCCCCTTTATGTAAAAAAGGAATAGGTTTTTAATTTGCACAAGATTCTGCGTGCTTTTCGCCAGGGGACATCAGTTGAAAGTCTCACCGAAGGATTTTGGGGGGGAGGGGAGTCAGCATGATGTTAACTCCCAGGGGGGAAAAACCGTCGACGGGAAAGACCCGGGTCGTCAAAATTTGGGGGGACAATGTTCTGACCAGTAGGCTACCCATCCATCCCGGGGGGGTTTGTGTGCAAGCTCATTAGTGTGCAAGGGCTAGTTATACCAAAAATAGATGGTCCATTTGCTGAGGGGGTTTAAACGTTTTTTTCTTCAACCCCCTGGGTCTCTGAAATCTGGTTTGAATCCCCCGAACCTCTGTTGAATTTTGGGCAGGAAAATTTTTTTTCAATCTCCAGGTCAATATCAAATGCAACCTGCCATTCTGAATTCCCTTTTCACATAAACCATACGAAAATCAAATATAAATGTTAAAGATCCTGTAATCATTCAGGGGTGGTGGTCTGGAAACACAAACCCTACCCAATTCTTCAAAGTCGGGTGAAGCTACCTTTATATAGTAAAAGAACGGATGCAATTTCAAAAACCACCATTGTTGAACCTTTTAGTTCTAGCCAAGAAAAAACCCAAAAAAAAAAAAAAGCCTAAAAAAATCACCAAAAAAATGATAACCTTAACCCCCCCCCCCCCCCTCCCTTCTGTCACAACCAAAGCCACCATCACCCCATCACCAACCGCCGCTAGCAACGAAGGGGGAAAAAGCCAAATTTCACCCGGAAGCCACGCCCAACCTATCCCCTAACATATCACGTGGACCGCCCAGGGTTTGACATGGCAGGCAAGACCAGGGGAGAGACAGGAAGGGGGCCAAAAGCCGCTACGGGCACGGCTTTCCGACAACACGGGCAGTTTTCGCCCGCTGGCTGAAACGGAAAAAGGAAGCCGCGACCCGTACGTTCAGCTGATTGTGAGTTGATGGGGGGTTGTGAAATATGATTGAGATTTAGAAATTAGGGTATTTTTTTAAAAAAGGATTTATGATTGTGATGAGGATTGTGAAAAATTGGGTTAATGTTTGTGAATGAGGATTGTGAAAAATGATTAATATTGTGGGTTTAGGATTTTGAAATATATTAATGATTGGAAATGGTTTGGGGAGGAAAGTGGAAAATGATTTATGATGAAAAATTAGAGAAATGTGATGAGGGTTGTAAATATGATTGATATTGAAAATGGGATAAGGATTGTGAAATATGTTTTTGATTGAAAATGGGGTAAGGATTGTGAAATATGTTTAAGATTGAGAAATGGGGAAGGATTGTGAAATATGATTAATATTGAAAAATTAGAGAAATGGAGAAGGGTTGTGAAATAGATTGTGGGAAATGTGGTGGGGTTGTGAAATTGTTTGATGATTGAGAAATGGAGAAAGGGGTTGTAAAGGGGTAAGGAGGGGGAAAAATTAGAAAATGTGGGGTGGGATGTAAAATGTGAAAATGTGTGAAAATTATTTAAATTTGGGGGAAAATGTGTAGTTATTGTAAATGTGAGAAATATGGTAGGATTGGGAATGTAAGAAATGGTGAAGGTTGTGAAATTGAAAATGTGTGTAAGGATTGTGAAATTCGATGTGTGAAAGGTTGTGAAATTTCGATTGTGTAAATTGTGAAATTCGTGTGTTAAGGTTGTGAAATGAAAAGGATTTGAAGTGTGGGAAAGGGGATTGAAATGCGAGTAAGGGGGTTGTCACAGGAGAAAAGAGAAGAGAGAGAGAGAAGAGAGAGAGAAGGGGAGAAAGAAGAGGGGGAGAGAGAGAAGGGAGAGAGAGAGAGAGAGAGTGGCAAGCGGGCAGGCAGGCAGGCAGGCAGATTTAAAAAGTCTTTTATGATTTTTTGTTTAAAACTTTTTGAAAATTTACTGCAGATGCTCCAATCATCGAAAAAGTCCCGGAAAAAATGCCAAAGACCAGTGAGAAAGGACAGAGGGCCACACGACCTGCAAAGCCGGGGGGGGGCTCCCAACATCCGCTTTCAGTGGCCAAGGGATTTCGGGGATATTTTGTGCTTTTTGTTGTCTGCTTTGGGGTGGTTTAAGGGGATTTTGGGAACGGGATATTTCGGGGTCAGAACGCCGCTTTCCCCCCAACAATGTTAAGCGCATCGACCGGGTTTGCCTTTGGGGAAGGGTGTTTGTTTACTCCCCTTTGGGGTACAGTACATTTCCCCTAGTTCACCCAGCTGTAAATGGGTACCTGCCCCTTTGGGGTCGGGAAAGGAAACGCGGGTAGAGGGATGGTCGCCGCCCTAAAACATGCGGCCCCTTTGAGAAGGGGCCTCGATTTCCTCCCCCCCTAAAACCCACACGGGTTATGGACACCTTTACCTTTTTTATATTGGATTGGATTATCTACAAATTGGATTGGGTTTTTTGGATCTGAGTGGAGGGGGGGATGGGTGGGTTGGGGGTGGGGTTTGGGAGTGCTGTACCTTGGGTTTTGTATTGGGGGTTGGTTTTTTTTGCCTTGGTTTGTTTTATTTTTATTTTATTGTATTTTTTGCAATCAGTGCAGGGGAGTGCAGGTATTTTTTGTACATAACAAGCATAGCATAGCAAGCATAGCATTATTAGTTTAGTGCATGTGGTGTGGTTGGTTTGGTGTGGTGCAGTGTGGGCTGTCAGCACAGTGTAGTTAGTGTATGAGTGTAGTGTAGTGTAGTGTTGTACTTAGGTAAAAGGTTTTTATGTCTAGATGCTACTTTGAAGAAGCAAACTTTCAACAGTAATTAATGCTGTGTTTGGGTTTTTATTTCGAATTTATTGGATACAGTCAAGTTTTTTTTTATTTTTAAATTGAATCACGTTACGTTTTAATGTATTTTTCCCTTTAATTTTCCTTGTAGGCATACCTTTACACCCCACAAGTTTTAAACAACCTAATCATTGCATTTATTTCTTTTTTTTCACCCGGATGGGCAGCCATACCCCGGGCCCCAAAGCAAAACCCAAAACGCTGGCCAGAGTCGGTGGTCCATTTCTGGGAACGTCAAATCCGCAACGTGAACCGGATGATCGGCAACTAAACCCGCAAGGCAAGAACAGCAAAAGGGACCGACAGCTTCCTGAATCCTCCACGGCCGAGTGAGTCAGAACCGTCTTCGTCTATTTCTCTCGTTCGCTTTTACGGGTCTTTTCTCTCATTCGCTTTTTGGATCCCTTTTCTCTCATCGCTTTTTTTCGGATCTCTTCTCTTGTTTGCTTGGACACTGTCGTGTGTCAGAAAAAAGATGGCAAAAAAAGTCCTACCGCTCTTTCATGGGCGTTTAGCTTGGTTTGTGGGGTTATCTTTCCGGGTTTGGGCCCCACTTTCTTCCCCAGGTCCCCGTAAAGCGTGGATCATTGAACCTGGGGCCGCCTGTTTTGTTTTCTTTACCAACACACAGGGGAGAAGGAACGAGTTTCGCTTTGTAAAAGTGGGGATTTAGTCTGGGGGTCCCCAGTCTCACCCTTTCTTCCCCTTTTTACTAAACAATTTTTTTTTTTAAAAACAAGTCCTTCAATGAGACTATAACCAAGGCCCCATAGCAAATGCCCCGCGAAAATCTTGCCACAATTAAAAACGCGCTCCACCCTTTCGAAGAGTAGGCCACTTTTTTGTGGTTTTAAAAATTTGGGTGGCAAAATCTTTTTTTTCTGAAGCTCACTAAAAAATGAATAAAAGGGGAGAGCCCGATATGGCTTCATGGCAGTAGGGTCATAAACAGTATGGAAAAAGAAAAAAGGGGTAACCCTGATATAGGCCCTGTAGTTAGTAGGATGTAGAGAAAAAAAGTGGTTGACTTAGACTCTCAAGGAGTGACGAGGGAGAAGTAAAAATACGATGTCTCTTTTTCCTGACGGGCAAACCCGATCCTCCTACGACATCCTTTTTGTGAACGCGACCACGACCCATACCTTTCGCTGGAAGCCCGGGTTTAAGGGGGGTTTTGGAAACCGTCCCTTTCCCTGTGCGCTCAAACCCAAACGCCAAGGTACATCTACGTGGATGTCGCCACCCCGCCCCCCCCCGCTGTTTACCATGCTGGGTGGATGGAGGTGAAGGATAGATGTTTATTTTTTTTTTATTTATTCTTTTTTTTCGAGGATAACAAAAAGCAAAAACATGTGCTTTTTTTCATCCGGGCCCCGTGGTTGAATTTTGAAAAATTGTCTCTGCCCCCCGGGACAGAATGGCCTACCCCCCCCCCCCCCCCCCCCCCTTTTTAAAAAACGGAAAAAGGATTTAACGGTGGGGCAAGATGTTTGCGTGCGTTTGCACACGGGGGCCTCGGTTTAAATCTCATCCCAAGGACTTTTGGGGGGGAGTGGGAGTCAGCACTGATGTTAACTCCGGAAGAAAAATTTTCGACCGACTCGAACCCGGGCTTCAAATTGCCAGCGCAATTTCTGACCACTAGGGTATCCGCCCCCCTTAAGATGATGATATGAGTGAGTGGGTGAGTGAGTGAGTGAGTCGTGGGGGGTGGTGGGTGGGGGTTGGGTGGTGAGTGGAATATTTTAAAGAAGAAAGAAAAGGGAATGAATGAATTAATGAAAAGATGAACCCACGAATAAACAAATGCATACATGAATAAAGTATTGAATGAAGAATGAATGAAGGGAATGATGAATGAATAAGAATGAATGCATGATGCAGGATGAATGAATGAATGAAGAAGAATGAAATGAATGAATGAATGAATGAATGAATGAATCATGCATCATGCATGAAGCTGATGAATGAAGAATGAATAAATGAATGAATAAAAGAAGAATGAATGATGAATAAAAAAACCCCATAAAAACGAATGCATAAAGGGGAATACATAAATAAATTAGGGAATGGATGAAAATGAATTAGTAAATAAACAATGAGTTGTAAAGGGGTGATAAATAAATGTTTAGTGAATAAACAAATGAATGAATGAATAATAATAAAGAATAAATGAATAAAACAAATGAATCATGAATGAATAACCCCAAAGTTATGGTTACATACTACTTATCGCGGTGTCGGTTTCAGGCTACGACTTGGCACAGAGTATGAATACCGTTTTGGCGTTTAACAGTTTGGGAGAAAAAATTTTCCAGACTAAACAACTTGTCGCCAAAACTGCCGTCAGTTTTTCTTTCTGTGTTCTTTTCTGGGGGCTTTTTCCTCCTGTCTTGGGCTTTATTTTCTCCTTTTTTGTCCCTTTTGTTGTACAGATTCATTTTAAAGGGTTTGTTCTTCTGTTTTTTCATTATGCTAACAGCCTTTTTTTTTGAAGACTCAAGTCATGGGTTTAAAAAAGGTATTAGGTGTTTCACATTTCCTCGGACGTGACCCAGTTTTGAAACTTGTTTAAGGATTTTCCCCAGATTAACATCAGTGCTGATCCACAGCCCCCTAAATCCTTTCAAATGAGACGCAAACCGAGGCCCTTATGCGAAAAAACATACGTCATCTTGCCAAAAATGCTAAAACATTTTTGCTTTGGGAAGAGTAAACATTGTGTGCTGGGGGGGAAAGGATGACAAAATGTACAAAACTGTATACACACAGGATGGATGAAAAAAAAAAAAGTGGTGTGGGGCTTATTCCATCATTGTCAAAAAAAAGAATGAAATCAAAAATTTTTTTTTCTTAAAAGGTTTTTGGGAATTTTTTTTGTATAAATAATATAATAATAATAATAAAATAATAATAATAATAAAAATAATAATAATAATAATTACAGGGAATTTATTTAGTGCTTACTTGTAAAAACAAATCAAAAGCGCTTGCATTAAACCAATAAAAACACACAAGAATCTAAAACAATTTATAGTTTTAGCAAATTCGAATGTACATAAAACACGCCCCGCACGCACACACACACGCATGCCACACTCACACACACCCCCACACACACACCACACACACACACACACACACACCCCACACAACACCCAAAAAACAAAACACACACACACCATATAAAGGTTATACACTTTGGCAGGAGTGTTGAAGGCGGAAGAAAAGACTGGAAACAAAGGAAAAATCTTTTATTGATATTTTGTGGCTTTTTTGTCTGAAGCAGGGGTGATTTCACCCACGGATATCCCACGTCAGAGCGCAGGGGGCAACGATGTCCCTGTCCCTTTATCCCCCGTCGTCTGCATCTTTGGGCTCTTCCTCCTCCCTCAACTTGGTTTGATTTCTTTTTTTTGTTCTCGACGAAAAAAGAGAGGGAAAGAAAGGGAGGAGAGGGGAAAAGGGGTTTTATTTTTTGGGGAGAGTGATGTAACTGGGTTTTGTTTTGTTTGTTTTTTGAAAAGGGTGTTGTTTTTGTGAAAGTATATTAACTATTTTTGTATTTTTGTTTTTGTAAAGGGTGTATGTTTTGTGTGAATGATATAGTTAGTTTTTTGTAAAGGATTTTTTTTGTGGAAAGTGAAAAAAATTTAAAGTTTTTTTTTTTTGTAAAGGGTGTAGTTTTGTAAAGAGGATAGCATTAGGTTTGTTTTTTTTGAAAGGGTTTTTTTTTGGGTGTTGTATTAGTTGTTTTTGTTTTTTTTTTTTGTAAGGGTGTATGTTTTGGTGATTGAAGTAGTTGGGGTTTGTTTGTTTTTGAAAAGGGTGTAGTTTTGTGGACAAGTACTTTGGGTTTTGGTGGGAACGGACAGCTCAGTGGTCGGCACTTGCTTTTCCCAACCAATTAAGCATGTTGGTGGCTTACCTTTTGGTTTGGGTGCCGTTTGCAATTTGGGGCTTCCAGTACATTTCCCCCACCCCATTCCCCCCAAGCTTAAATGGGTCCGCCCTTTTTTAGGGCAGGGAAAGGAAACAGTGGGGAGAGGTGATGGGCCCCCCCTCATATGCGGCCCCCAAGAGAAGCTGAGGGTCTCTGACGCCTCCCCCCTACGATTGCAGGTTATGGGAAAAACCTTTACCATTCCCTTTTTTTCATTTAGGTTTGGTTTTTTTTGAAAAATGTGTATTTTTTGTGGAAAGTGATAGTAGGTAGTTTTTTGGTTTTTTTTTTTAAAAAGGGTGATGTTTTTTGATGGGGATATAGTTGTTTTTTGGGGGGGGTAAGGATGATGTTTTGTAAAGAGTATAGTAGGTTGGTTTGATGTTTGTTTGTAAAGGGTGATGTTTTGTGGAGAGTGATGGGGATTGGGTTTGTTTTTTTTTTGTAGGGGTGTTTTTTTTGTGGAGGGAAGTATTTTAGGTTTTTTTTTGTTTTTGTATAGGGGTATTTTTTGTGGGAAGTGATATATTTAGGTTGGTTTTTTTTGTAAAGGGTGTATGTTTTTGGACAAGTTGGGTTTGGTAAGATGGGATGCTAAATGGTGGGCATTCTTTCCCAAAAGTAAAGTTAAGCAGTGTTGACGGGGTTCCAATTGAGGGGGGGAACCGATTGAAACCCCCTTTGGCTTCATACGTTCTCCCATTACCCAGCTGAAAGGGGTCCCGTGCTTTTAGGACAGGGGAAGGTAAACAGAGGGAGGGGAGGGCGCCGCCCTCAATATGCTGCCCTAAAAGCTGAGGCCCCTTGATGCCTCACTCCCCTAGCCGACGGTTAGGGGGACATTTTTCCCTTTACCTTTTTTACCTTTGGGTTTGGTTTTTTTTGAAAGGGTGTTTTTTTTGTGGGAAATAAGGGGCTGGTTGGTATGTTGTTTTTGAAAGGGGTTTTATGTTTTGTGAGGAGTGATAGTAGTTGGGTAAATAGAAAACAGATAGATAAAATGAAGATAATAGATAATAATGAGGGATAGATGGATAATAGATTGATAATTGATGATTGATTGATTGATTGATTGTTTTGATTGATTGCAATATTCCAAACATAAATGCCTTCCCCGGGGTTTTATCCGTTCTTGTTTTAAACCTGACGCGGGGGGGCAACACAAAGTAGGGGCGGTATGACTGGGGTTTTCCCATCATGAACCCACTTTAAACGCTTGTTTAGGGGTCGACGTGACTCGACTAAGGGGGCTTTGATTGCCATCCTTATTGCTGGCCCGGGGGCTAGGGGGGTTTTTGGGAGAACATCTCCAACGCGACTGCCTCATCCATTTTGGCCAAGAGAGGGGTTGGGGCTGTGGGCAAGGGCACCTCTACCATAACAAATTTCTGTTCGTTTTCTAAAACACATTCCCTCCCTTTCTGTTTTGAGGCCATTGAATAGATGGACAAAGAAAAACAAATTATACAATAAACAAATTCATTGATATTTGGGAAAAGGGGTATTTTTATCAGCAATGATATATTCATACTTGTCCCCCCCCAAAAAAGAGAGAGAAAAAAGCTAATTAATTGCTAAAATTTGGCGTTTGTTTTTTTTTGGTTTGTTTTTTTTTTACTCAGCGGTAAAAAGAAAAAAAAAGAAGCAAGTAATCATGTATGTAAGAGTGTTTTTGGTTTGTTCTTTTTTATTTTCACTTCAAACAAGGGAAGCGAAAACACAGTCCACCAATACCTTTGACTGTGGGGCCAACCAAACCAACTGCCATTATACCCCGTGCTATGTAAAGGGGACACGCAGTTTGGATTTACACAAAAACGGCACATATTCAGAGGGTTTTATGACAATAAAAAGGGGTTTGTTGGACAAGTTCCTTTTTTTTAAACAAAAATAATTGTGAATTTTAATCTGAATTGATGTTGAAAAAGACCTTGGTTGATAATTATTGTTATGGGCAAAATTTCCCTCAAAATGGCATTATAGTTATTTGCCAGCTTCAAGACTTGCCCAAGAAAAATTTTGTCTATAGATTAAATGATATTAGCTAAGTGCCAAGGTCCCATAAAAATGGGTTTCTGCTTTGAAAATGTTTGTTGAGTCTTCACCTTTGGGAAACTTTAGTCTCAAGTAAAGGGAGAGAAATCCTAAAAGCAATATGGCCCCTATAGGGTTACATATTGCCATTTGCACTCATTGAGTGTGATTTACAATCTAAATTTGATTTCCATGTGGGAAAATGGGCAAGGAATGTTCGGGGCAACCCCAACAGTAAAAATGCGTGTGGCGCTTGCAAAAGGACATACAATATAAAAAAAAGTTTTATTTGTGTACACCAAGCAACATACTTCTTTTTTCCTGAAGTTGGAAGCGGCACCTTAGGGGCGGGTTTTAAACTTGATTCAAATGTTATTTATTTATTGATTTATTGATTGATTATTTTTTCATTCTTTTAAAATGAGGATAAAAAATAAGCACTCCGTGCTTTTTACATCCGTCTCCGTGTGTATGCAGTATTATAAATCTTGTCATCTGTTCCCCCGGCACACAAAGATCTACTCTTATGAAAAGCAAACAGGATTTAACGGGTGGGGTAAAGAGTTTTGCATGTGTTCACACCGGACCTCGTTTTTTAGTCTCTTTCCCAAGACTTTTGGATGTAGATGTGTGGTGTGTGTGTGTTGTGTGGGGGGTGTGTGTGTGTGGTTTTGTGTGTGTGTGTGTGTGTGTGTTTTTGTGTGTGTGTGTTGTGTGTGTTGTTTTGTGTGGTTGTTTATGTGTTTTGTGGGGTGTGTGGGGTTTGTGGTGTGTGTTTTTGTGTGGTGTGTGTGTGTGGTGTGCACAGCACCTTGCACAAGGGGTACAAATAAAAACCCAAAAAACTTCATTTTTTAATACACGTTTTTTCATTATGTTTAGTTTCATTAACAATTATGGGTTTTAGGTTTTAAAGAGTAAATTTTTTTTTTTACAGTTCTTGTATTGCTATTTTTAAGAAAAATCTATTCTCTTTGTTTTTTGGAACATGTTGTTTATTTTGTTAGTAAAACCTGTTGACATAATTTTTTTTTATGTTTGGGTTTCCGTTTAAAAAGTTTTTTTACCTTTTGTTTGAATCAGGTTTAGGGTCACCCTTTCACCCAAATGATTTTTGGGCTCCCCCCGAAAACCAACCTAACACCTTTCTTCCCGGGATTTTTGGTAATTTGTGTTTGTGGTGTCTGTTTGTGTGTGTCCAAAAATGTGTGCGTGGAACCAGAGAGAGAGAGGAGAGCAGAGAGGAGAGAGAGAGAGAGAGAGAGAGGGAGAGAGAGGGGAAGAGAGAGAGATGTTGTGTGTGTGGTGTGTGTTTTTGCATGTATGTTCATGCATACATTGTGTGTATGTTTATGTGAGTGAACAGTGAGTGATGGAGTGAGTAGTGTGGGGTGTGTGGTGTGTGTGTGTGTGTTTGTGGTGTGTGTGTGGTTGTTGGTGTTGTGTGCATGCCTGCAAATGGGAGTATGTGCACATATTTGCATATGATGTAGCATAAAAAATTTTGGATTTTTGAGGGAAAATGTATATGGTTGGCATGTGTCTTTTTTCTGCTTGTTTATGAAAATCTGCAAAATTTTTCGGCGTGAATCGCCGTGCCTGCGGTGGGTTGTGTTTGTGGTCGGTGCGTGCGGCGTGCATGTGGCGTACTGTGGTTGGGGTGGTGTTTGGGTGGTTGTTGTGGCTTGGCATGCATGGGGGGTGTGGGGGTGCTTGGCATGCGGCTTTGGTTTATGGTTTGTGGTATGTCAATGTGCATGTGTTTCCGGTGCAATGTGCATGCGTTTTTGTGTGTGGTGTGTGTGTGTGTGTGTGTGGGGTGTTGTGTTTGGTGGGGTTTTGTGTTAAATGTGCAAAGGGGTGGTTTTTGGTGGTGTTATTGGACAGAACCCTAAACGGTTGCAGTTCCCCCTGACGAAAGGGGCTTTTTTTGGGACATGAGTGACTGTATAAACAAATTAACCCCCCCATGAAACATAGGCCAAAAATGATTCTCTGTTTGGCCGTTCTCTCTCTGTCTTTTCCGCATGTCTGTCGTCTATCTGTCTGTCTGTCTTTCCACTGTCTGTCTGTCTGTATGTCGTCTGTCTCTTTCCTTCCTGGCTGGGGTGGCCTGGCTGGCTCTCTCTCTCTCCTCTCTCTCTCTCCCCCTCTACCTCTCCTCCTCTCTCCTCCTCCTCTCTCTCTTCTCTCTCCTCTCTGTCTTCCACTAGTTTCCCCGTCTTTGTCTTTTTGTTTTTTTTGTGGTCTGGTGTCTGTCTGCCTGTCTGTGTGCTGTCTGTTTTTGTCTCTTTTTCTGTCTCTGTTTCTGTTTCTGTCTCTTTTCCTGTTCTCTCTGTCTCTTTGCCTCTCTGTCTCTCTCTGTCTCTCTCTGTCTCTCTCTCCCCCTCTGTCTCTTTCTTTCTGTCCTTTTTCTGTCTGCCCTTTTGTCTGTCGTCGTCGTCTGTTTTTCTGTCTGTCTGCTGTCTGTCCTCTCCCCTCTCCTCTTCCCCTCTCCTCTCTCTCCTCCCCTCTCTCTACTCCTTTTCTCTCTCCCTCTTCTCTCCTCCTCTCTCTCTCTCTCTCCCCTCTCACCCCACACAAAACACCAAACCCCAAAACACAACACCACACACCAACACACACACACACAAAAATGACGCATGCACACACCAGAAGCCTTAAGCCATGCCCTGGAAATATTGTTGGGGTGTGGGGTGTGGTGGGTTTGCTCAGAGTTCATGGAGTTACTGAACTTCCCTTCCATCGGCCCGCCGGGGAGATAGTGCCGCCCGTTCCTGCCAGACATTATGGGAGCCTGGAAGGCCCGCCCCCCCTATGGCCCCCTCCAAGGGGATACAAAAAGATTTTTTTTATTGCCTAAACCCACAACTTTCTTGTTCAAAAATACAGATCATCATTGTCCATTTTCGCAAATTGTTTAAAGTCCACCCAAAGTCATTATTGTTCAAACTACGGACTTTTGTTTCAAATTCAGATTTTTTTCATTGTTCAAATACGATTTTTCCTGTCCTAAATTACAGATTTATTCATTGCCCAAAGTACAGATTTTCTTGTTCAAATTTAAAAGATTATTTTAATTGAAAAACCCAAAATTTTTATTCTTGTTCAAACTACAAAATATTCATTGTTCAAACTTCAAAGCCTGATCATTATTGCCAAAACCACAGGACATCATTGTCCAAAACCAAAATTCGTTCAGTGTTAAAATCTCAGTCATTTTTGTCTAAAGCACAGATCATTCATTGCCAAAAAACAGATTATTCATGTTTAAAATCACGATTTTTTTGTCCAAACACTGATCAACTATTGTCTAAACCCAGATCATTCATTGTCCAAGCCCAGATCATTCTTGTCGAAAACATTCATTCATGCCCCAAAACCCACATCATTCACCCTTTTCAAACTACGATTTTCATTGTTCAAATCATAGAACAATAATTGTCAAAGCCATATCATCTATTGACCAAAACCACGGACATTCATGTCCAAACCACAGATCTTTCTATCCCCATGGTTTCTCTTTTTTTCCCAGGTGCCCTCTCTCCAATCCCGGGGCCAATGCTCACAAGGGGCCCCCCTCCCCGGCACAGCTCACCTCGGTCCCGAAAGGAACAGGGTTTGCCCCCATAGCCCATATCCCCTCATTCATTGGCTTTCCTCGTCTTCAAACTCTGAGAGGAGTGTTAATCATTGTAAAAGGGGGGTTTTTAAACCACCCCCCCCCCCCCCTCCCCCCCCCCCCAAACCCCTCAATCAGGGCTTTCAGTATTGCTTTATAAACTTGTTTTGATTTGCAATGTTTTAAGGGTTTAAATTTTTTTTTGTTGTTGTTGTTTTGGGGGTTTTTTTTATTTGGAGGGTGGGGGGGGGGAGGGGTGCTGGGGGTGGTGTTATATTAATATATTTGCGATGTTATGCTATTTTTTTTGGGGTTTGTTTTTGTTTTTTTTAAAGGGGGTAGGTTGTTGTTGGGGTCCTTGTTTTTTTCTTTTGTTTTTTTGGTGGTGGGTTATGATGAGATACTGTGGATGTTTTATCAAAAGAATAAGAATGGGGAATTGGTGGGTTTTTTTTGTTGTTGTTTTTTTTTTGGGGGGGGGGGGGTCTGGAAGTTTTTTTTTTTTTCCTCATATTTTTCATAAATTATGATGACAACCAAAATGGGTTTTCAACTATGTTTGGGTATGGATTTAAAATTGTGTTAGGGGGTTTTCCGTATTTTAGGGATTTTATTTTCCTTTTAAAGGTCAGGAGCATCTTATGATAATATGACCAAACTAAGGGGGGGTTCAAGACCCTCGTTAAGGTCTTCCTTCAAAAAAAGTTTTTTCCCCTGAAATTTTGGTACTGATTTTCTATCCTGAAAGTTCGGAATAGATCCGAACCGAGATCCCGTTCCGGATGGGTGCGGACATCGACAAACCCCATGAAAAATCCCCCTGTGCCTTTTTATGGGGGAAGAGGACAACTCAGCTATGGGGGAGGGTTATGGATAAACCCACACACAAACCCAGCATGCACCGTACCTGGAGAAGGATGGGCTTGTGGCCCGGGGTTAAACCTTCTCATGTTCACAGTGGAAAAAAGAAAAAAAAACAGTGCTGTTCCCCAAATAACTCCCAAAGGGATCAAGGGAAGCCCAAGTGGAGTCTACAAGTTCCCCTGAATGGCCTCAAGAGGCAGTGTTTGGGATTTAAATCGAGTCTTAGGGTTTTATAATTTTTAATGGCGCGAAAATTTCTTAACATGTCCTCCTGTGGTAGGGGTTGTTAGAGACTGATGTAAGCTTAGGATTTAAAGGTTGGTATCTAGGAACCTGTAAGCCTCATTGGGTGGCTACATTAAAATTTAAACCCCTTTTTAATTTTTTTTTATAGTTTTATTGTTGAAATGTAAGTAAAAAACCTTGATATGGCCCCCATGTTTTTTGGGAATAGGGAAAAACCACCTTTTTAATTGAGGTGTTGAAATATTACAACCCTGACAGGCCTCTCAAATTTGGCTAAATTTTTAGGGACTGAAGGGGAAAAAATTTTTGGGTTTTGTAACTTTGAATGAAATATAACACTGATTGAAATGCCTCAATCTTTTTTTCAGTTTTTTTTTGTTTTTTGCCATGCCGTTTTTGTGAATCTTGGGAAAAAAAGGGTTTTTTTAGCTTGATAATTTTATTAAAAAACAAAGAAATGTTAAATACAAATTACCGAAAGGCACAACAAGCAAAAAGCTTATAGTGTGCTTTTAACTGGGGGATAATTTGACTAGCCCTGGGTTTGGTTTAAAATTGAATATTAAGTTATTTTATTAATTTTTTATCAGTATTATGATGATATAATTATTTTAGTGATAATTGTTTACAATTTAAAGTCATCAATCATCATCATCATCATCACATCTCTCATCACATCATCTCTTTTGTTAATCACCATCTTTCCTCCATCATCATCCATCATCATCACCCATCAACATCATCACATCATCATCTCATCATATCATATCATCATCTTTCATCATCAATCTTCACATTTTTATTATGTTTAAATCATAAATTTATTGATATGGTTTTTCAAAGTTAAAACGGGGCCAAATTACAACTTAACTTTGCTTTTTTTTTTCTTGTCTTTTTTCAATATAAAAAAAAACTGAGTTGCAGGTGCAAACAGAATGAAAATTGAAAATTTTTTTAAAAGAAAAAAGGGCGTATGACCCAACCCCCCCCCCCCCCCCCCCCCCCCCAAAAACACCCAAAAAACTACCCACCCCAAAAAAAAAACGAAAAAAACAATAAGAATTTAAACGAATGTTATTCCCAAAAATTTTTAAAAGTATATATTTGGGTCAAATGAGAATTATTTTTGTTTTACAAAGTGAATCCCGTGGCTAGCTTGGGGGGCATGTGCCTGTTTCTCATGCAACAGGGACACACACTTGCTTTTAAATATAGTTACATGATGCATAAAATACCACACACACACACCACAAACCCCACACACACACACACACACACACAAACACACACACAACCACAAAAAACACATTCACCCACACAACCACACAACACCACACACACCACACGTATGCATGAATATACCCCACACACACCACACACACAACCAACACACTCACACCACAACACACACACACACACATTCACACTCACACACACACAACACACAAAACCCCACACACCCCAAACACACTCACACACAACGAGTCCTTTGATGGACAAAAACGGGGGCCCCATTGCGAACACACACGAACTTTGCGCACACTTAAAAACCTTTTTGCTTTTCGTAAAGTAGGCCCCCATGGCCGGGGGGAACAAATGAAAAATTTTTACAACACTGCAGCACCGAGGACGGATGCAAAAAAGCATATTTTCCATCTCCTCGATAAAAAAAAAAAAAATTTAAAACACACACACACAGACACACAGCACAGCACACACACACACACACACACACACACACACAATACCACACACACACACCACACACACACACACACACCACACACACACCCACACACACCACACAACTTGTGAATAAATTTGGGTAAAGTTCCAATTTTTGCTAGTGTATGTCTAATTTTCTAAAAACCCGACCACACAGAATGCGGAAAACTTTATGCAAATTTTTGGAAAGGTATCTGTTTAGCTTCTTTCTGCTGGGTTTTTTAAAAATTTTTAAAATTTTTTTTTTTTACACATTTTTTAAAATTCATGTAGAAAATAATCTCATAAAAGATTTGTTGCCCCCGTTGTGGCAACATCTTTTCTTGTAAAGAACAGATACAAAAAAAACAGATGCATTTTACAAAATGCTACACACGGGGGCTGGATGTAAAAAACACAAGAGAGCTTATTCCAATCCTCGAAAAAAGAATAAATCAAAACAAAACAAATCAATCAAATCAAAGTAGTTGTTTTCCATCAAGAGAAATCTCCATGACTTAGAGTGGCGTGAAAACCAAAAAAAATATAAATTTTTCCACATTTATTTTCAGAAAGAGAATGTTTTCAGTTTTGAAAGAACGTAAAATGTTTTTGAAAAAAAAATAATATAGAAACAACTTACCAATAAAAAAAAAAAAAAGAGGTATGCGCACAAACAGAAAGGAAAATTTTAAACCAAACCGAAAAACAGGGTCTCAAACAAAATGAAACAAAGCCAACAACAAACCACTACAGAAACTAAAACCCATTTGCTTAAAAAAGAATATAGTTAAAAATGTCTAAAAACAAAAAAAAAAAAATTTGTGTGTTTCAAGTCACAGTAAACAACAGGTTCTTTGTTTGTTGTGTTTTCAAGTCGCAAAAAACAACCCGGTTTTTGTGTTTGTGTATTTCAAGTTTACAATAAAAAAACAGGTTTTTTATTTGATTGTTTGCTTCGTTTCGGATTTCAATCCTATAAGACTATCAAATTGATGGGTTTGGTTGTTTTAGTTTTTAAGTTTGGAGTGAGTTTTTTGCTTTTTGCTTGGTTTTGTTTTTGTTGTTGTTGTTTTGTTGTATTTTACAATATCATACAATTTTTTATCAGCAGCGATAAAGATAGGGAAAAGCAAATACCACTTGGAACTTTAAAAAAGAGAAAAAGAAAATGCTTTGCCACTATTGAAATTCCCGTCTGTTTTAAATTAAAGGAAGCAAATCCACTGAGCCTAACACTGTCAGTGCCTTGATGCATGTTCTTTCTTCATCGATACTTGTGAAGAACAAGAAAACCCAAAAACATCATATATTTATTATATAATATATATATATTAAATTTTTAATTTTAAATAATTAAATAAATATATATATATATAATTATATATAAAAAGTTTTTTACATTTTTTGTGGTGATTTTTTTTAGCATCTTGCAATGTGGGTTGCAATGGTTTTGTTTCCCTTTTGGGCAATGGTCATACGCTTTGCCCCCCCCCCCCCCCCCCCCTCTCCCCTCTCCCCCCCCCCCCCCCCCCCCCACCTCTCTTTTTCCCCTTTTTCTTTCTCACCACATACACACACACCACATGCACGCACGCACCCCCACACACACACACACACACCGCATGACACTATCTATCTATCTATCTATCTATCTATCTATCATCTATCTATCTTTTTATCATCTATTATTTTTCTATCTTCTTATTTATTATCTATCTATTATCTTTTTTACTATCTATCTATCTACTACTATATCTCTCTCTATCTATCTATCGTCCCCCCACCTACTATCTATCTGTCAAACTCTCTCCTCCCTCTCCCTCTCCTTCTCACCTCCCTTTT